>JANAKD010000200.1:0-29489 GCA_027627215.1 Lecanicillium saksenae | reverse complement strand
GGGTCGTACGTTGGGTGGCCTGCGCTCCTCGCCGGCCTCATCATCGTTGTCGGCTCGGCGGCGCTTGAAGGGTCGATGGGAGTCGTCAAAGTGCTCTCTGCGAGGGGGTCGCGAGGGCCGCTCGCCGTCGGGACCGGGACCTCGAACACCTCGCTCGGCCTGCTTTCTGTCTCGCCAGCGGCCGCCCTTGAACTTGGCCTGGGGCTTTATGGGACCGGTGCCCAGCTCAAAATTCAATAGCATGCCATCGTCCTCCATTTTTTCCGACAGACACTCAGGATTGAGTGCGTTGGGCCGGTCGGCTTGGGTATGTCTGGCTGCAGGGACTGATGGCGGGCAGTGATATTTTTTGACGACTTTTTTTCTGGGTCCCGTCCGGCGATAAGATGGATAAGATAAAGTTTCACCAGCCACACAAGGAATCGCCACAACGGTTACGAGTATGGCAGTACACTACAGCACTACATGGCTACACATGCTTAATGGTTGGAAAGAACTTTTGGCAGTGAGAGATTATTGGCCGGTCAAGTTCCGCAGAGATGATTGGAAAGAGGCCAGCTGGCAGGAACGGGCGCCGTCATAGAGGATTGATCTGCGCGACTAAAAAGAAAGGCTCACGTCTCGAGAATCCATGACATGTGCGCGTTACACCTTGACGGTTCCCCAGATTCAAAAGAACCTGGCAGAAGCGATGGGAAAGGGTAACAAGGTCCGAGGCTAGGGAAGCTCAAGGTGGAAGCCACGCAATGCAACGAGTTCGGTAACCGAGCGATCGGGGTATTGAGGAAGAGGACAACGATGAGATATCGGGGTCGGCCAGAGCAGTGTCGGGCCCGGGCAAGAGCAGATGACCGAAAAAACAAAGCAGAGCCCTACGCCGCCGGGGAGCTTACCAGGATTTAGATTTGCGGGTAATACGATTAGCAAGCCAAATTTTCGAGTAGTGTATCCGTATGCGAGGCAGACTTGTGTGCTTGGGTGCGTGAGTGTGAGTGGAAAGGCGCGCGAATGCTGCTCCGCTCCGCAGCATCCGAAAAAGGCCCCAAAGGTGTGAAGCTTGTGACGGGACATTTTCGTGGGCGCAGCCATGTGACGGTAGGAAGCTTTCAGTGGGAGGGTGGTAGTGGTAGTGGTGGCAGTGGGTGGCCGCTGGAAAGAGCCCACTAAATTAATGCTGACGTTGACGACGGAGTTGAGAGAGCTGTAGCGACTCAGCCCTGGACGGTAGCTTGAGCAGCTAGCTGAAATATTTAAATGAGCATTTTTATTGTCATTGTTCTCTTTGATAGGGAGCAGAAGCTAGTAGATGCGCGTCAGGAGACGTGGCATTTCTTTTTGCAGCACATGAAAATCCATTACATGCATGAGCCATATGCGAAGCGAAGGCTTTTTCCTTTTGTTAGCGACTTGTAGTGGGCAATGGCGCTGTAAATCTGCAATACAGCGCAGCGAGCCCACTAAAACCCGCAGCGCACCCGAGTTGCCACTCTTTTTACTCGCGACTGCGGATCTAGGCCGTGGATGATGCTGAGCGTGAGAAATCCACGTAAAACCAATGACTGACGGTGGATATGTTATTTGCAATGCTCATTTCGTATGTACGCTGGAATTGGTGTCGAGTGGATATCGTGGCCCCTGTTGGTGGCATCGCATCCCTTTGGCTCGCGTGTCGCAGTCGTCATTTCCGGCAGATGAGCCTATTGCTGCAGCCCTGGGGCTGATCCAAGGATTTGGTAGTGGCGGCGCGGCGCCCAGTGGTTTCCGGCTTCTTCCACGCCACCCCACAAGCCAGCACCTTAAAAAAAAAAGTTGTCGTCGCAAGGGGAGACGCTATTTTGTGTGTTGGCGGGCCTGGGTTGCAGCGGACGAGGTGACGCGACGGCTTGGAAGCCTTGGAGGCAGCCACTTGCTCGCGTGGGATCCCGTAGCGGGTGGTGTTTGTGGTGTTTGTGGTGTCTCCAGCTTCAGGCCACGATAGGCATCAACTTTTTGCTTCTGTTATTGACGCTCGACACACTCTTACATGTCCCCTTTATTTTCTGGAAAAAAACTTGAGTTGGGGTATATACGCCACTCATTTTACTCGCAGCATCTGGCATCACAGCAANTTTTTCAACCCTTGACTCCCGTTTTCCTAGGTCAGCGGCGCCAGAATGTTCTATTTTTATTAAAATAATATAGATCTAGAAGGGTTAATTTCTTCTTTTTAGGTTTATTTCCTACTCCTAGTTAGATAGGCTTAGGCCTAATTACTAGTAACTAGGGGGTTATAATTAATATAACTATAGTAGATTATAATACCTAAATTTATACTTATATTACTTCTTTATTATTCTCCTAGTTAATATAATTATTCTCTTAGTTAATTTATAATACTTATAATTATTTAAATATCTATACTATTATTTATAATATTAACTAGATATTTCTTTTAAAGGAGCCTCTATTTTAGCTTCCTATTTTTATTTTCTAGGAGGTTATTAGGGTTTTTAGACTATTCTTTCTATTCTTCTATTATTAATTTCTTATAAATAAATATAAGAAATATTATATAAAGGGTTATATAAGTTTTAATTTTATAGTAAATTCTTTTTAATATAAGGGTTTAAAAAGATTTATTTAATCTACCTAATAATTTTATTATAAAGAGGAAGAATTAAAGAACTAAGAGGAGAGATCCTCTAGATCTCTCCTATAATATCCTTTATAAGTACTGACTATGGTGTTGGTTAGATAGGTAACTATTGAATATAGGATCGCGACTAGGGTTGCGATCTATTCTATTATAGTGGCGCAACAAGGTCTTTAGGCCGAGTCTCTTTTAGGGTCTAACCCGTAATAGGGGGTTAGGCAGGAGGTACTTACCTACTACTAATAAAAAAAGAAGGGGTTTCTTAATTATATAATATCTACTCTATTATTATATAGGCAGTTTAAGTTAAGGTAGGTCCCTAGCTAAGGCTATTTTATTACTAGTTTATAGTTATATTTATTAGGCTACTAATAAAATAAGCTCTTAAAGTAGGTCTATAAGTAGGAAGTAAATAGCTATTTTATATATATTTATTAGTTATAAAGTTAATTTCTAGGTAGCCCTTAANGGGGGGGGGCTAGGGCTATTTTAATAATAGTCTTAGTTTATAAAATTAAAGTTAATAAAATAAAGCTAAGAGGGAACTTTTAAAAGTAGTTAGTATATATTTACTTTTAACTAAAAAGATAAAAGGGAGGGATTTTTATTAAGGTAGTATTAAATTAAAGTTAGGTATATTTTTAGTTTATTATAGTTATTTTTTATTTATAAGGTTTTTTTTATTATATATTTATATTAGGAAGTGCCTTATTAGGTACTTAAATAAGGGGCTCTTAATTCCTTATTTTTAGCTTTATTTTCTTCTTCTTTTCTTCTTCTTCTAATTTTAATAATCTATAAGTATTTTCCTTATAGTACCTTAATATATTATAACGTACTTTACAAGCGAGTGGGCCACCCAAGCGAGTAGGCCACCTCCCCAGACCTTATAGTATATAATATATCAAAACTTAATTATATAAAATCTAAATAATAAAAACTAATTAGAATCCTCTAAAGAAGTGATTTCTATCAGTTTTTCATATATTCTAGAATTATGGCCTATTTCACCACAATTTCCACAGTACTGACAGCGTAGCTCACGCTGTGTTGATAGACTAGGACTTACGGACTTATCGCGTTTTTTTTTTACCCTTCCCTTATAATTTAGCGGCTAAATTTTTACTAGCCTCTAGAGTAAGAGATCTGCCTATTTATAGTCGTTTTTTCTTTATATAATAGCGCTGGGAAAGTCACTCATTTACCGCCTTAAGCTCCTTAATTTAGTCCTATAAAAGTACTATCTATCGCATTACTATTATTATATACTTCAACATTTAGTTAATACTGGCAATAATTTCACTTAGTGAGCTACTCTAATGGCATCTAATCCTTTTTTTAATATATTCTATTTATAATAGTACCTCGGCTAGGTTAGTAGGTATTCTTAAAAACTAGGGAAGATCTAGGCTATCTAAGGTTCCTAGAGGTAATAGAGTCTATAGTTTTATATTAAGCTATAAAATTATATACTCTAGATTAAAAGGATAAATTCTAGTATTATAAAATCCTCCTAGGATATTTAATTTAGTTATTATAGCTTTATATACTATATAAACTATAGGGAGAAATTCCTTCTTAGTGATATAGGTAACCTTAGCCTATATTAGATTATTTAATATATCCTTATATATATATTTTAATGGCTGAAAATAAGAAATATCTAGTGGCTGGAGTATATATAATAAATAAGTAGGCATATATAATATAATTATGTTATTTACCTTATAGTATAGCTTAAAATTAATAGAGTAATGGCTTTTATGTCTATTAAGGATTAGTAACCTATATTTACTAATTCTTTTTATTTATATATACCAATTAAAATACTTAAGCTATTTTAAGCTCTTTTTATTTATAGTCTAACTATTTTTAGTAATAGAAATAGCCTAGTTGTAGGGTAAGGGGCTATTTTCATACTAAGACAATAGGTGGGTTTTACCAGCGACGATAATAAATAGTAGAATAATAGCACCTACCACACTAATATATTCTATTATTATCACCTAGGCATGATTTCCTTGTTGCATTTTTTGACCCTTTTGACGTCTTTCCGCACCTATAATAACTATTTCGGCTGATATTTGGCCTATTATAAAGCCTATCTTATTAAAGTTAAATATCTCCCCATATTATATACTATATTTTGCGATTATATTCTCTAAGAGCTAAAACTAGTTGTAATATATCTTTAGATCTTCATATTTAATTCTTTAATAGTCAATTTAATATAATAAATATATAATAAGTTCTAGGTATCGTCTAATAAAGTTTGCCATCTAGTGTCTCCCGACTGGAATATCGTGTTTAAGTTCCAGTAAGCGGTTCGCTATAGCTTCAATGTTATGAAGCCGGGGTGGCTATGCTTATATATCTAGGTTGAGAATATATTAAATAAGAAATTTCTCTTTATTATTAGTTAATTTTTAACTATTTACTATTATATCGTCGTGGCTAGGTAAATCTTATTAGTGATATATTAATGTTATTTAGGGTATATTATAGATTTACGCTGCGCGTTAAATAGAGAGATTTAGGTCTTTTCTTAAAGCCTTGACTATATTAATTATATCCTTTTCTTTTAAAGGCGAACCTATTTAATTTGGTAGAGTTATTGATATTTGAAAGTAGTTAATTAAACTTTGACGTGAAGTGGCCTACTCGCTTGGGTGGCCTACTTGCTTGTGAAGTACGTTATAAGTAATTATATATATATTAACTTAAGATTATAATAAGAATATTTAGTTAATTTATATTTTAGAGTAGATTCCTATTATTATTATTTATTTTATAAGTAATTTATAAAATCTATATAATCTCTAATAAATCTAAAATCTCCTAGGTAATATCTACCTAGGTTTAGTCTATTTTTACTAACCTTTTATAAGTAGTTAAAAAATAATAATAATAATAAATAGACTTTTCTTTTAGTTTTCTTAATTATTATAATAAGTAGTCTTAGCCTATTACCTAATCTATTTTTAATTAAAATAAGCCCTTATAAAAGATAATAAGCCTAATAAGTCTAATAAGTATAATACTTTTAATTCTAGCTTATTTATAAAGTACCTCTATTTTAATAATAATAATAATAATAGTAATAATAAGCCTACCTAAGCTAACCCCTACCTAGTCTTATATAATACCTATTTATATTATATAAAGTAAAATAATAAGGTAACTTATTACTACTAGGAGAGTAAGTTTATAGTCTTAAGGTAGTCTTAAATTAAGATTAAGACTAATCTATTTAGATCTTAACTCTATTACCTATATTATATATATTAAGACCTATAATATCTATATTAATATAAGTTTATTTTATTCCTATCTTAGTCTTAGTCTTAACCTTTTAAATTACACCTTTTATTAAGCCACTTATCTATATTACCTAAGACTACCTCTTTAACTATATTAACTCTAACTTAAATATAACTAATTTTAAGTTTAATAATATAATTATTAAGGCCTTATATAAGTATAAGCTTATTAATAAAATAAAATTAGAGTAGAAGTAAAGTAATAATATCTATAATATTATTAATATTAGTATTATTAATATTATTATTAAAGCTACCTTAATTATAAAGAGCTCTCTAATTATAGTCTTAGAGTATTAATAGTATACCTTAAATAAGATTATTATAAATATAGACTAAGCTACCTTACTCCTCTTTTAGCTTATCTATAATATAAATCTAGAAGGGGCCCTTATTAATTAAGGGGGTAAGCTTTTAATTAAATTTAATATAGAGGTAGTTAAGGACTTAGTTAATAATAGTAGGGAGGAGGAGGAAGAAGATAATAATAATAATAATAAAAATAATAATAATAATAATATTACTTAAGCCTTAATTATAAAGTTATTTAATACTAGCTAGAATAAGAAGAATTAGGTTTATTATTTTAGGATATTAATTACTTTAGGCTTAAAGTTAAACTACTCTTAATCCCCTTTTCTTTTATAAATATTATATCTTTACTTATTTTTTAGTCTTATAATTTTAAATAGCCTTTAGGTTAATATTATTATAAGTATATATTAAAAATAAAAGATAATATTTATTAAATTAAAATTTAAGTAGTAAGTTTAATAAAAAGCTATAAATAAAATAACTTTAATTTAGTTTTAATTAATTAATAATATTTTTTATATATATCTTTTATATATTTTTATTTAAATAGGATTTTATTATTCTTAGGTTAGTTTTAGGTTACCTTAGTCTTATAGATATATAAGGTAGTTTAAAAAGAATATATATCTTATTAAGCTTCTTATATCTTTAGGGTTATTTAATATAAAGCTAACTTCCCTATAGTCCTATAGTAGTCTTATTTTAGGGGCTAGGGTGTCTATACTATTATAGGTGAGGAGGAGGTAAAAAATATCTTCTAGCCCTCCCCTATAATAGTACTAGTCTAAGTCTACTTTAAAGACCTTCTATAAGTAAAGGAAAGCTTAAAGTCCTATCTTATTTATTTATAATTATATTATTAAAGATATAATATAATTTATAAATAAGCAGGCCACCTAAGTAAGTAGGCTAGTTTATATTAAATTTTAATTAAGTACCTTTAAACTTTAATAACTTAACTAAATAAAATAGTTTTATCTTTAAATAAAAAAGATATCACTAATACTCTTAGTACTTTAAAAAAAGACCCTAAACTATCTATYTAAAAYACTATATATATCTATAATATATCTTAAATAATATTAATATATTATTAATAAAATTAACTAAGTAAGACTAAGATAATATTAAAAARCTGAAAATTAATAAATAATAAAGAAGAACTTTTAAGTAAATATATTCTTAACCTAAATATAAGATCTTAGTTACCTTATTTATATAATATAAAAGCTATAACTAACTACTTATTAGAGCTTAAATATAATATTCTAGTTAGGAGGCACTAGGCTATAAACTTTATTAGGTAATACCTAAAACTTATTATATATTTATTATATTAAATTAACTATTAAAGAGTCTAATATAAAGATCTAAAGGTATATAAAAACTAATTTTAACTTATAGAAAATATAATTATAAAATATAGTATATAATAGGAGGAAATTTATAATTTTAATAAGATAGGCTTTATAATAGGTATAATATTAACTAAATTAGTTATTATAGGTATAAAAAGACATTAAAAGGGTTAAAAAATATAATAAGGAAATCACACCTAGGTGATAATAATAGAATATATTAGTGCGGCTAGTATTGTTATTCCTCTGTTTATTATTATTGCCGGTAAAACCCACCTTTCTTGTGGTATAAAAATAGCCCTTTACCTTATAACTAAGTTATTTCTATTACTAAAAATAGTTAGACTATAAATAAAAAGAGCTTAGAATGGCTTTAGTATTTTAATTAATATATAAAGATAAAAAGAATTAGTAAATATAGGCTATTAATATTAGATAGGTATAAAAGCCACTACTTAGTAGATTTTAAGCTATATTATAAGGTAAATAATATAATTATATTATATATACTTATTTATTTATTATATATACTTTAACTATTAAATATTACCTATTTTTAGCTATTAAAATATATATATAAAGATATAATTAATAATCTAATATATACTAAGGTCACCTATATTACTAAGGAGGAATTTTTTCCTGTGGTTTATTTAGTATATAAAGCTTTTATAATTAAATTAAATATCCTTAAAGGTTTTTAAGGAGCTAGAATTTATCCTTTTAATTTAAAATATATAATTTTATAGCTTAATATAAAGTTATAAACTCTATTACCTCTTAGGATATTAGATAATTAAGAACTTCCTTAACTTCTAAAAACACCTAATAACCTAATAGAAGTCTTAAGTTAAATAGAATATATTAAGAAAAGAATAAGAATTTATTAGAGTAGCTCTTTAAGTGAAATTATTATAAATATCTCTTAATTATTAAAGTATATAACTAAAATATTATACTAAATAGTAATAATATAAGACTAAATTAAGGAACTAAAGGCGGTAAATAAATGACTTTCTTAATACCACTATATAAAAAAAAAANCACATATAGACTAAAGGATCTCTTACTCTAGTAAATAGTAAAATTTTAGCTACTTAATTATAAGGGAAGGTAAAGAAAAGACACGATAAGTCTAGAAGTCTAGGTCTATTAATATAGGCCGAACTGCGCCGTCGGTGATATAGTAATTGTGGTGAAATTGGCTATAATATAAGAATATATAAAAAAGTGATAGAAATCACTTCTTTAGAGGATTCTGATTAATTTTTATTACTTAGGTTTTATTTTATTTTATTATAAGATATTTTATGTTGTAAGGTCTAGGAAGGTGGCCTACTCACTTAGATGGCCTGCTTACTTATAAACCACATTATTAATATATAGACTAGACTAACTAAACTATACCTATCTTTAATATTTAATAACCTATAAATAATACCTAGRCTNAGMNNTATAACTATACTTATCTTTAATATTTAATAACCTATAAATAATATATAGACTAGTTAAACTATACCTATCTTTAATATTTAATAACCTATAAATAATACCTAGTGTTTTTTAATATAATTTAATATAATATTAAAATATAATAATATAAAAAGGAAGTTATATAAATACTTACCTTAAATAAATTAATAGCCTTAAAAATAAGACTAATAGGAGGAGGAGAATTATATTATAAATAAAGAAGGTAATATAGGGTAGCCTAGGGTAGCCTAAGAAAGCAACCTAGGTAGCCTTAATAAGGTACCTATAGGTTACTTAATTTAAATATATAATTATATAACCCCTATAAGATTATAGGTATACTATAATCTAGTAAATTATAAAGAGATTATAACCTTAATATAAGCTAGTAATTTAAGGTTTATAATAGAGAGATAAATTAATATAAGTAATAAGAAGAACCTAGTTAGTCTAGATAGTTTAGATCTCTATTAATTAATCTAAATAATAGTTTTACTATTAAGAGTTAATCTCTTAATAGACTTATATACTATAATACTAC
Source organism: Lecanicillium saksenae (assembly GCA_027627215.1). Lineage (NCBI taxonomy): Eukaryota > Fungi > Ascomycota > Sordariomycetes > Hypocreales > Cordycipitaceae > Corniculantispora > Corniculantispora saksenae. The sequence goes on along the minus strand of JANAKD010000200.1, from coordinate 19,850 downwards.
TATAAACTACTTATAACTACCCTATAGCTATTTAACCTGACTTACTTCCTAAGAAACAGACTCTTTTATAACTTAGAAATAAGCCGCTATTATACTTAACTCCTACCCCTATTTTCTTTTTTAGTTAACCTAATTATTTATAAGGTATATAGTCTTTCTTTTACTATATACTTATTAGTAGAATTACCTAATTTAAAAGGGCACTAAGCTATTTAAGTAGATTCTTAGGCTAGTTTTACTTTATCTAGGGTTATTAAAATTCTTAAACTTTAAAATTAGGTATATATTATATATAGTTTTATAATAATTAGTCTTATTCTTTATAATAGGCTTATTTTATTAGTTAGATTAATATTTACTAATTTTATTATACTTTAGCTATATTTACTTTATAAATTTTAAATCAACTGTTCCCCCTGTTTTTAGACCCGCTTTACCATTTTAGTGTAGTCCTAAATAGACTATACTAAACAGTCTATTTAGAATAATGGATAGGTATATAAGTACTTCGAGACGATCTATACCCAATTCAAGTGGACAATATCTCGCGAGACACAGTACTCGACCAAGCTAGAGTGGAGCTACCAAATATTGCGGAACTACTATCGAATCAGAATGACGCCAGGGTCACCAAAGTGGCTTAATTAAGCGACAGGTTTCTAAAGCAGCATGGCTCTATTGTGGTCTATCTCGAAAAAGCGTCCGAGGCCAGACGTTTCCTTACAGACGGCTACTTCCTAGCGGGCGAGCTCTCCGGGAGAACGGCACCCTTCTTGCGCAGCGAACGGCCCAATCAGTGTTTCAACTGCCAAGAAGTAACAAACCACAAGGCATACCAGTGCAGCAAGGCTCAGGTGTGCGGCAGGTGTGGGGAAGAAGGCCATCATCACAGCACTTGTACGTTTCTCTCCCGTATGACTGTGCAAGTGCGTTTGCATTGCGCTCGGGCGCGTAACTCGTTTAGCACAAATTTTGCACTCATATTTACCCTGGGTCCTCGAATGAACCCTTGCGTTGAATTGGCCCATCATAGCGAAAAAAAAATGTAGTGCGTGGGCCTTGAAAGAAAGTATCAGCTTCGAAGAAAGAATAAAAGTTGGTAAGTGGCCCACTCGCTTTGGCCGCTCGCTTATGAACGGGGTAGTTTATTTATATACACCTCTGCCTATATGACTAAACTTTATGGTGCGTTCGATACCACGTCTCGAGGCAGTCCTTGACCTCGTTTCCAAACAATATGCATCTCTTTCACCTGCTCATTAGCCTTGGTTATGCTTTCCATTGCATCTTTCCAAGCTCTCCTGCCCTTTCCTGTCTCAAATAGCCGCTAACATACCGGCGAGTTCTGTCCGTTCATCAGCATATTATAGAGCCGTCTATTCTTCCACCAAAATCTCCAACTGGACAGTATTTCCACTACACCAGTACCTGCGGCCCGGTTCATCCACTCGTAAGATTCCTTTGAGTCGAGGCGAAATCCCAACGTTGGCATGGGACCCTTCTCCAAAATCCGAACCACAAAACTGTACCGTCGGCCTATCTCCCTTTTCATGACCTTCCTGCTAGGGATTGGGTAGCTTCCAGACCATAAACTGGCTATCGCCATCGTCGCCAGGTCATACGTTGTGAAAGTCGGCTGCAGAGTGATGTAATGTCCCAATACAGCTAGCGACTCAGGATAGCTTTCTGACAAGATACCATGGTAGAGTCGCGGGAAGCATTCATACTGGCTGCTAAAACGAGCTTCCCTATACCTCTTATATCCATCCGGCGCTAAGTTTGGGTCTGTAGGAGAGCCAATGCCTTGAATGAGGGAGTCATCATATAGATAGCCAGTGCAAAAGATGATAGCATCTATGTCATGTGCTTGCCTGCCGTCAGTGAAGGTCACAGAGTGGGGTCCTGTTACTTCACGTATGCCATGCTCGTCTTGGATCTCCTCATCTTTAAAAAGGCACGGTATCTCGTCGGAGACAAGAAACAGATGATGCAGAGGTCCGTATGACGGTCTGGTGGTATGCGAGGAACTGTGGCTTTGTAAATAGGGAAATGCTTTTTTTTGGGCCATTTGTACCATTTTATGCAGCAAAAAGCTGGAAAGGCGAGGTGATAAATGTGCCGCGAAGCGTAAAATTTCCTCTACTCGGTGGGTAAAGTACCGGTCCCAGCTGTAGCCATGAATAGTAGACGGGATCTGTAAATGTTAGCACTCCGCTATCCCGGGCTGAATTATACTTACCACATAGAATCTACTTCTGTGGCTGAAGTATAGCTTCTTTGCTCCGGCGTTCTTAAGTTGACACAATGTGTCGGCCCCTGTCGGCCCAGCCCCGACAACCAGAACATCTTTATTAGCGAACTGGCTCGGATTCTTAAACTCACGCGCATGTAAAATATCGCCCGCAAACTTTTCGATGCCAGATATGATTGGCTGCCGTTTCGTATTAAAAGTTCCTGTAGCTATCACGACACGGTCGAAGGCCTGCGTGTCTTTCTGATATGACTGGAGGTTTTCAACATGTACAAGCCATTGCGAATCATCCGCGTCACGCCGAACACTGACAACGCGCATGCCAAGCTTTATGTGTTGTAGGAGCTGAAACTGATGGGCGTATGCCTCTAGGTAACTTTGAACATGCTCTGCGGCGGGGAATGTAGGATAATCTATATGCGAGCCGTCAGGATTTAGTGAGCCTCGATGTCTGCCGTGACCAGGTTCTTACCCTCTGCCATCGGGAAATCTGTAAAAGCTGTCTATATGTTGAAAGCAGTGTATGTTAGCGTGCTGGCCGGGTCCAAGAAAGCCCGACGTTCGGCAACAAGTGACAGATACAAGCTTACCCAGTACTTCGAAGACATCAACCGCGTTTGGGGCAAAGCAGATACTTGCGTTGTGTCATTGGAAACGTGCCAATTACCACCGACGTAAAGATTTCTCTCGAAAGCAGTTACTTGTAGGCCTTGCTCCTTGAGGTTTTTCACAGCCACGAGTCCAATGGCGCCGGCTCCTATAACGCACACACGTTGTCCAATGCGATCCGCACATCTATCGTGTATTGACATAATATATGCTATGCGGTCTCACTGTTTCGAAGAATAGTTATTCACGCCACTCGTAGTACCTATTGCCAATGGGAAATGTTTTGATGAGGTACACCTGTTTTAAAAAGAAGAAGACAGAAATGTATGACAGTCTATCATGGAAATCCTTAAGTACGACCTGTAGCGACTTGCTAGAAGCTCCTCTCTCGATTGTATACTTCGGTTGCAGACCCCATACATTGGACGTTCGATGCCCGGTCTAGAATCAACACCCCCACCGTAGAAATACATTCTCAGTGATGGGCTATTCATGGACTGCCACGTACCATCAGGAGCCACTTCTGCAATCGATACTATTGTCTTAGTCTTTGAAGGCTCGCTCTTGTGCCACGTCACCACAGAGCGGGATTGGCAGTGTGTCTCAGGTGAACTGTGAGAGCGAGGGTTTTCGTCAAAGTGTGACTCATGAACACGATTTTGTCCGTTAAAGAGAATGTTTGACTAAATTTTACCATCTAACACAGGGTACTCTATGCTCTAAGCCGCTACTGGTAACCGGTCGGTAATGGATGAGCGGAAAAAGTGTCCCAATAGCACCAGCTCTACTGCTACTGCGTAGCCGTCAACGAAGGTGGCTGCATGACGACGGTGCGTATCTCAATAGCATTGAGAAATTGTTGTTTGGAGGTGATTTGCTTTGGAGGCTTCTTACTTGAAGAAAATACAACACAGGGGCCCTTGGAACCGCACAGCAGGGCTCACTCGAGAATGACTATCATGATCAATCTTCGCCAATTGTATCAACGCCTTATTTAGCATGGTCTTCTTCTGCCAAGTTTCTTGGTGTCACATATATTAATGATTGTTGAGAGGCTTTCAAAAATGGCGCACAGTACTTGATTTGATATCAAAGAGAAAAAACTAGATGACTTTCAATACAGTGAATTGAGAGTCCTCTTCGCGACGAAGATATTTGGCAGCACAGGCACACTTCAACTGTACTGAGATATTCAGATTCATGGTATGAGGCACTCAAATTGTGACAATTTGAGTGGGCAATGCCTCATCCCGCATTGATGATATAGCTCGAACGAGGAGAATCAGGATAAAGGCAAATTGCAAGCCAAACGCTGCAAGTGGAATCCACCAAGAGATGGCGCCATTCCAAGCTAACGGTCCAGTTTTAACGGTGTGAACAGCTGTAGTGGGAATGAAGAGAACAGGTGCTATCAGGTTTATCATGGCCAGAAATTTGGGGAATAACGGCTTCGGTCGACAGTCGATGATGATGGCATATGCAAATGCAAAGCTCTGGATCATATAAGGCGGCCACGCTAGTAGTAACGCGATGAAAAAGAAATCGTTCAAAGCTTGCGTAATTTCAATAGGTCTGTCGAGGCGAAAACCTGTAACCGCAAGAATCGTCCCCAGAAGTAACAATGCCGATGCGGCAGAAGCACCAGATGCCAGTTGCAAAGCGCTGGCAACGTAATGCACACTCGGAATGCGTCGCATTTGTGCTGATATGACCGCCGTTGGTGGAAGGTACAGCATGCCCGCGAAGGAGAACATTGCTGCTCCTGCCTGAATTCCCTGCTCATGGCCGCGGTAGTATTGGGATACCTGACTCGCACTCCAATATGGTGGTAGAGGACGGATGAACCCTCCTGCTGCGGCACCGACGACGAACAAGACGACGAAAAAGAGACCACTAATGACGCAACCGTAATGTACACTTTGAGGCGACATGATAGGGTGTTTTGCCCAAGTGTTGAAGAAACGATCCATCGCGAAGGATAAGTAAGAGAGTCTTCGAACAGCGTGAACTGCTATACGTATGCGGCTCGATTGTTTTCAATAATAAGAGAAGCAGACGGAAGCCGGCAACACAACTCAGAGTCTATTGTGGGGTTTGTGAATTTAAATTCATATGCATCCTGCCGCGCTTTGCGCCCAGAAATGAAACGAACATTATGAGTCCTGGCTGCCGTACGCATCTCGTCTGACTTGGCAATTCTTGCTAATCATTGCCAATCCTGGCCACTTGTCTTATGAAGTAGCTTTCAATCTATATTAGTGTAGTAACCCTGTGTTGTTCCCTCCATCGTACTAGTTACAGCACTGTTGCAACCCGTTCGTCATAGCTGAAACAACATCGGGCTACACAAAAAGCTTGCCTAGTACGTAGTTAGAAGCTGGCACCATTCATATGCCCGGTGATTATATTACGCATTGGCACTTAGAAAGCTTGTCTCTGGACAACGCCACACCCCACCTTTCAAGATCAGACACTTGAAGCTGTCGGCGCCGACCGCTCTATGGGTACTTACCCACAAATACCCGTAAATTGCGGGAACATCCCCGTTCGGGTGTCTTCAGGCGTCCGATTTGTCCACACCTCTAGTGTCTCTAAACCAGTCCAGTACCGCCTCCGTCAGCAAAATGCAACATTGCCACGTATGTATTGCATTTTACTTTCTGCTTAGTCGCATCCTACTTGCGATGATTAGATTGCCGAACCATCTAGCGGCCGTTAGCCACCGTTATCAGCTCTCGGCACTGGAGCGGCCTACCTTTCCCCACCCGACGCCACTTCGCTACTCTTCCGCCGTCGTCATATGCGAACGCGCGGAAGATTAAATTATTTAGCCATTGCCTGCTGCTTTACCCACCTAGAGTACTGGACAAATTCATCAACACGTAAATCAGTGCTGACATTGGTGGAAGACACTGTGACGGCTGTGTGGAGCCATGGCAAGACAGAGTAAAATGGCGCGTTTTGCTGAGGACAAATTCCGAATGGGATCCTCTGTTGAGGGAGCATCAAAAGGTCTTACCCTGAACAGTGGGGGCGGGGCACGAGAAAGACAACGAAGTAGGGAGGAAAGAGGCAAGAGCTGAGGCGGCATAGGCATTCGAACGCGAGCCAAAGCACAGAGCCATGTCTCAATTAGCCCAACACAGTGCCGCAATAAAACTATTTGCGTCTTTGCATTTTCTATTTTCCACTTTAAACGGCTATTGTTGGTCGCTATTTCCCCCTAACGTACTACAGTGCATATTGGACAGGGTCGCCTGGGGAGCCGAGGTTGCGGGGTTGGCCGTTTCTCGAGCAGGGAGGTGCTGGCGGATACAATGACATCCGCCTACAAGCACACCACACTGCCTGGCTGGCGAGTTATGATGTGAAGCTGCTGTGTTATACCAATGTTACCTTGTGCCGTGTCAATGCCGGGACCAGCATTTGCAGACACATGTAAATACCGTCGTGTGGCATACATTTCTTTAATAGAGAATAGTCTCAGTGGAAGGTGTCCCTAAACTCCTTTTCTCCTCGCATACAATCACCTCGTCCAGGCTACACTCATCTAATACTACGCCGTCTGCCAAGTATAGTGACAGCAGCTACGTGATTGCTCAGTACGAAAGGTAGGGAAAAAAAGAGGGAAACGACGTGGAATTTGTGACCTTATGGAGCTCAAGAGCTCCTTGGCTCTCTCGCTTACTATTGAATCCCGACCCGACGCACTGGCCAGACCGGGACCTAGGTATGAGTGTAAACGGAGCCAGTATCAAGCTAAGCCCGTTGCAGTACCGTTATGCTAGTGGCCTCCGTGGTTAGAGGTTCGACATACCAAAGTTTTATGGCGCATATTGGTTTCCAAAGTGATCGACAAACGTGTTCTTAATAACATAGTACTTTTGTTTGCGCTAATACCTGATCTAACAAGTTGTAGAAACTAGATGGCCATTTTCGATCTCTTCGCTCTCCGTATCAGTGCATACAGCGCGCACAAGGCACAAAGAGTCGATCAGTAACAAAGCAAGATGCGCCACGGCAGAAAACCAATAACTTAAAACACCATTCCATGCAAATGGCCCCGTAGTAACGCAGTGGACGCCAAGAGCCGGTGTGTACAGAAGAGGAAAGAAGATGTTGGCAACGGCGACATACTTCGGGAATAGAGACCTCGACCGTCTGTCAGTGAAGATAGCGAAAGAGAACGTTAGGCTCTGTGTCACGAATGGCAGACCAGACATAATAGCTGAAATCCAGAAAAAGTCATTCAGCGCCTGGGTTATTTCGGGTGGCCGGTCAAGGCGGTAGTTTGTGGCCCCTAGAATAAGGCCAATCAGCATAATCAAGAAGCCTCCAGCAGTACCAGAAATCAACTGCAGGATCCAAACAGTATCATTTAGACGTGGGATACGTCGCAGTTGTGCAGTTATGGTGGCTGTAAGGGCAAGATAGAGTATGCTTGAGAACAGGAGTAACACAGTGCCAGCTTGTGTGCCTCGTTGGTGCTCGTGGTAGTGCTTGACGACCTGTTCAGCAGTCCAAGATGGAGGCTTGGGAGGCAAAGATCCAGATGCTGGGAATTCCGCGGCATAGAGAATTATAATGGCAATGCCACTAAGCGCACAGGTACGTTGAAAATGATGAGAGGACATCTTTGAAAAGTCTTCAATATACGTGAGCGAGAGGTTTGTAATAGGTGGCAAAATGTTCAAGAAATAATTAAAGGCGATGGAGAGCAGCATTTTCACAGCTCTATGGCGTGTTCGTTACTTCATAATACAGCAGGTGGACAGCAGGTATTTTCGGTTCTATAGGTATAACACTGGCAACGCAGCATGTCGCGCACCTGCCACACTAACCATCGATTCTACGTAAACGTACGCCGCTAGCAAGATGCCAATCATATCATGAACACTCTCCTGCTGTGGGTTAACTTAGAGTGAGAAGTGCCTTGCCTATTCTGCACCCAATCACGTTTATCAATAACATCACGCAAAAACAGATCCGACCACAATCGCGGCTGGCTCGAACCCTATCGAGTGCACGAAACTGTCATCCAGGAGGTGCCCGATCATTTTGCACACCGCTGTAAATACAACAATTTGTGTACCCATCCCACCTTGCTGCCCAAAATTCACTGCCCAACCGCACTAAAGAGATCCTGCTCCATCATCCACATCTTACTCTATAATTATCGGCCCTGAGGAACACTCTGATTTGCTAGGGTCGGGCTGTGGAAGGGATACAAGTGCCGACGTAGTATCCAAAAATGTTGCCACAAGGCTTATATTACTTTTTCCTGTAAAGTCTATCGCGATTTAGATTATTTCGACAGGCGTTATAAAAGCTACTAGCCGAAGACGGGACATCAACTTCTAGACAGCCTACCCTCTTATAGCCCTGTAGTTTCGAGACGCTCCACTGTTTATTTCTTTTTTGTCAAAGATGCTCTGTGATACCACTCTCCGGAGCTTAAATTACGTGTCTCACATTAAACGGCTCAACTCCCCTTCCTCCAAAGGAACTCTTGAAAAGCCGCCATCATACACAACTCATCGCAGACCGGTGACTCGTGGCTGGTGATATAGGGCTAACCACATTCGATCTTCGAATCGAATGCAATATAATAATACGACTTGCTAGTGGGTTCCTGTTTAGTGTCCAGAACTTGGATATGAGAGAAATGCTAAGTGACTCGCTAATCGTCTTGCTCTCGTCCAAGCCGCGAAGGTTCTGGCTAACTGCATGTTCGGCATGGGCGTCATGGTATGCCAAAGACTTGCCGCAAGCCAGCTTCAGACATTTACATTCCCAAAATGAGTGTGGTCTAGATTTACAAAAACAAGCCGTCCAGACTTACACGGTAAGCGGTCTAGAGTTGCGCAACAAACCGTCTAGAATTACACACCAAACGGTCTAGAGTTACATAGCAAGTGGTCTAGACTCCAGAGGAAGGAAATCATACACTGTAGCGTGTGCTTGCGTTGTCCTATTTGATCTTCTTTGATCTAGACTTGTTTTCTCAGTCATATCTGATGCGTTGTCAACGCATTCATTGCCGAGTTACTCTCATCAAAGTCCCCCACACTCCTCTGCTATGTGACATGTCTCATTCATCTGCGCCTCGTGTTCTCAATGTAACTTTCCAATTTTCCACCACGGCAGCGAGAATCAGCAGAAATCGCGGTTGATGTACGCAAGTAACTCGTACACTCACCATGACAAGAACGCTACTCATCGCAACTCGAGCCACGTATTCCCCGCAAATCCTGCAGTGCCACAATAAGTCAATAGGTCGTTTACCGCCCATTTATAACCTGTCTTTGTTAGATAGGTGCATCCAGAAGGGTGGTTACCTCCTGAGGGCTGACGATAAGTGAACCCCAACGATGTGCCTATTGACCTGTCAAAATTTGGCAACCCTCCGGTATATCCAGATACAACTAGAAGGTGCCACTGGGTATGCGTTAATATAACAGACCAGCGGTATTTGAAATACAGTGACTCATAAGAACAGAGACAAACATCATGCGTTGGCTCCAGTCGGCTTATGAAGCTAAACATGTGTATGATGATGATTGGATCGGACACTGTGGCAAGCTGGTGTGAATGTGGCTCGCCGAAAGATTGAAGCACGCTATCTGCGGCAGGATGATAGATATTAGCCCATCCGGGCTTCTGGTGTCGGCGCTACGCTGTAGTATATAAGTGCAATATTCCTCATACCGTCCAAAATCAGTCATTAAACCAGTAAAAGTATCGACCTACAGCCATCTCATATCAACAGGGTCACTTTATATATCAAATTACCTGATCTTATAACTTGAAGAAACTGAAAACACATAATTTAACCAGACAAAAATATGAATTAAAACAGCTAGCCGCAAACATTCTATCGAAGCTGAACAAGAAAAGTCAACACACCAACTGTTTGCCATGTGAAAAGGCAACGAGACTCAAGAGACAAGGAGTAAACAACAAATCGAGAAGCACAAACAAAAGAAACTAAAAGAAACTAAAAGAAACTGTCTGCAAATGGCTGACTTTAATTATTCGACGACTCAGGCAAGTAAAGAGTCAAATTATTCCGCAGGTTGTATTCTTTCGGGTATCTAATCTAGTAAACACAGAGTTACGACTCTTCCTCTCACACTCGACAACCTATTGCAATTTGTGGCATGGCACTGCGGCTACCCGGTAAAATCTCAAACCCAGCAGACTTCTGGGCCTTTCTACTTGCAAAACGTGATGCCATATCCAGGGTCCCGAAATCAAGATATAATGTTTCCAGCTACTATTCCGAGTCTGACCGTTATGCAACGTCAAAAACGGCATATGGTTACTTTCTGGACGAGTCTGTTGACCTCGGAGCACTCGACACCAGCTTTTTCAGCTTTACAAAGAACGAGCTTGAGTATATTGACCCTCAGCAGCGCCAGCTGCTGGAAGTTGTTCGAGAGTGCTTTGAAAATGCAGGTGAAGTGGCCTATCGTGGCAAGAATATTGGGTGTTATGTTGGCTCATTCGGCGATGATTGGATTGAGAACTTGTACCACGATCTTCAAATGCATGGAAAGTATACGCTGATGACTGGAGGCGACTTTGCGCTCGCAAACCGAGTATTATACGAATATGACCTTCGGGGGCCAAACATGAGCATTCGAACCGCTTGCTCATCTGCACTCGTATGTCTCCACGAGGCATGCAGTGCGATTGAGAGAGACGAGTGTTCCGCTGCGATAGTAGCAGGGTGCAATCTGATCATGTCACCGTCGATGAGCATCATTCTGTCGGCTAAAGGGGTGTTGGCACTAGACGGCTCTTGCAAGAGCTTTGATGCAGCGGCTGATGGTTATGGCCGAGGAGAGGCCATCAATGCTATCTTTATAAAACCATTGCAGGATGCTGTACGAGATGGGAACACAATCCGTGTAGTTATCACTGGCACCGCTGTGAACAGTGACGGGAAGACATCTGGAGTGAATGCCCCGAATGCCATGTCTTAAGAGAGGCTGATACGCAAAGCATACGCGGTTGCTGGTATTACGGACCTCTCCGAGACGGCTTTTGTTGAGTGTCATGGAACAGGCACAGCCGTGGGTGATCCAATCAAGGCGATGGGAGTTGCCAATTCATTTAGAAATCGGGGCATATATATTAGCTCAGTCAAGCCAAATGTCGGGCATTCAGAGGGTGCTTCTGGCCTCACTGCTCTTATAAAAGCAGTTATGGCCCTTAAAAACCAGATCATTCCTCCGAATATCAAATTTCAAACGCCGAACCTAAAAATTCCGTTTAAGAGCCTGAACCTAATGGTTCCGACTGAGCCCACACCGTGGCCCAACAACAGGCGCCTCAGAGCAAGCGTAAATACTTTTAGCATAGGCGGAGTCAATGCCCATGCCATCGTTGAATCTGCCTTGAACTTCACTGCGCCAATTTATCCTAAAGTGGAGAAAGATAAGCATAACCCTCAATTGCTTGTTTTTTCAGCGAACTCGTCAGATTCTCTCGAACGTTTGGCAAAGACCTATCAAACATACGTGCATGAAAACCCCTATCAGCTTAAACACCTTGCCTATACTTTAGGGGCAAGAAGGGAGCATTTGCCATTTAGGTCGACGTCTATAGTTGACAGAAACCTAGATGTGAAAAAAACGCCAGCGGTGAAAATACCACCATCACCGCCAAAAACCATCATGGTATTCACAGGTCAGGGTGCCCAATGGCCGAAAATGGGTATGAGGTTATACGAATACTCCAGCATCTTTAAGAAAACGATTGCTTTTTTAGATACCGTGCTACACGCATTACCTGGTGGCCCAGAGTGGTTCATTGTCGAAGAACTCATGAAAGAAGACAATCAGAGCAACATAAACCGCGCGCTCTATGCACAATCTATCTGTACTGCGGTCTAAGTTGCGCTGGTAGATTTACTCCGCGCCTTAAAAGTTAACCCGCATGCTGTGATTGGTCATTCGTCTGGAGAGCTTGCTGCCGCGTACGCCGCGGGTCGCATATCAGCCAGCCAGGCCATCGTCTCTGCCTATTATCGTGGACTGGTCTCACAGAATATCACTCATCCGGGTGCAATGGCCGCAGTCAATATGAGCTCTCCTGAAGTTCAAGAATTCCTTGTCCCTGGCGTCGTCGTTGCTTGCGATAACTCCCCGTCTAGCGTTACGCTTTCGGGGGACATGAATGAGCTGGAGACGGTGGTACATCTCATATCGAGCAAGAGCCCTGAAACTGTCGTCCGGAAACTGAAAGTGGATGTTGCGTACCATTCTCATCATATGAGGGAAGTAGGCGACCGGTATCGGTCGCTCCTGGAGCCTCACTTCATGGAGAGTTCTACAGTCACACCTACTCCTATCGCTTTCTACTCGAGCTTGACTGGCAGTAAAAGCTGTAACAGCAACTCTCTCGATAACCAGTATTGGCAAGACAATCTCGAGTCCCCAGTCCGCTTCCGTGAGGCTTTCGAAGCACTGGTTGAGGATACGGATGATCAACTGCTATTTCTCAGCGTTGGGCCTCATCCCGCGCTTTGGGGACCTATACGGCAGATCATGGAGAGGAACAAACAAAAGGCGTCATATGTGTCTTGTCTCCATCGGGGAACGGACTGCGCGGAGACCTTTCTCTCCGCGATAAGGCACCTGTTTTGCCAGGGTGTTGATATTGATTTCAACACACTCACAAACTCTGATGGTGATGCTGTTATGTTAAAGGATTTACCCACATATCCATGGGAACATAGCTATTCCAAGCTATACATGCCACGAGAGAACAAGGAGTGGCGATGGTGCAAGTTCCAGAAGCATGAACTCCTGGGTATTCGCGTCATTGAGAGTACGGACAAAGAGCCTAGCTGGAGGAATGTACTTCATCTTGAATATGTTCCTTGGCTTCGAGATCATACGGTTATGAGAGCTGTCGTGTTTCCGGCTGCTGGGTATATCTCGATTGTAGAAGCAGCGTTCCGGCAAATCAGCCCTAGCATGACAGGAGTATCTGTCCGCAATATGGTCCTTAGCTCAGCCATGGTGCTGAACGATGCAAAGTCAACTGAGATTATAACATCTTTGCGGAAGAACCACGAGGATGACTGGTATAGCTTCACAGTCAGTTCCCATGATGGGATTACTTGGACGGAGCACTGCTACGGCTCAGCTTTGTGGATTGAAACTGGAATTTCAGAAAAGAATTATATACCACAGGCACTGCCGCGACAGATTGGTCCCCAGCGATGGTACAAGGCGTTAGCCAAGGCCGGTCTGGAATATGGTCCAGCATTTCGAGGAGTCTCAAAGTTCTCCGCTTCCACAACCCAAAGGCAAGCCCTAGCAACAATCATTACCACTGTTGGAGACCATGCGAACTATTTCATATATCCTACACGCTTAGATTCATTTTTCCAAACTGTTATCGTAGTATTGTATAAAGGCCAGGAGTGGAACCTTACCTCCCCTTACATACCAATCCGGATCGGACAAATTGATATACGCAGTTGTATTTCTGATCTTACCAGTAATACTTGGGTTACTGACTCAAGAAGTTCTTTGGTTACTGCGAATAGACAAGTGTTTGATGAGACCGGTGCCTTGGTTGTGCGGCTTGAAGATACAGTCCTACAAACATTAAGCGCAAGCACAAGCACAAGCACCCAAGCTACAGGGCAAGAATCTGAAAGCACAGCGCGTCTTCACTGGAAGCCTAATATGCATTTCAGGAGCCTCGCAGAGCTGGTTACCCATTCAGAGGAGTGGGCGGAGTATAGCGGCTGCCTCCACGACTTGACCTCAGCGTGCATCGAGCTGGCACGGTCACGCCTCGCGGAGCACAAGGTTGCATCCAAAATACCACATCTCTAGAAATATCATGCCTGGCTGGAGAAGCAACCAAAAGTTGACTTTGAGATAAACTTAGATTTATTGTTATCCAGAATTCTAAAGACATCAGCGGCTCCATATGCCGTGGCTATGGTAAAGGTTCTAGATAGTATTATACCAATACTTTAAGGCAGCATTGAGCCGTTGGAAGTTTTGATGGGCGACGGCATAATGCTGGAATTGTACAATTATTTGAACAGGCCCGATCGTGGTGTGTTATTCAGCGCCTTGGGGTTCTAGCGGCCTAACCAGCGAATCTTGGAGATCGGGGTAGGGACTGGGGGCACTACTTCACAAATTCTCCAGCACACGCGATTTTCGACCTACATGTTTACCGATATATCACCAGCGTTTTTTCTAGCTGCTAAAGAGCGCTTTAGAGAGTATTGGAACATCTCATTTAAACCACTCGACATTACTAAAGATCCACTTAGTCAAGGGTTCGAGCCCGCAGCATTTGATCTTATTGTGGCTGCGAACGTGTTATATGCTACACCATGTCTAAAGGAAACTCTCACCAACGTCTGTAAGCTCCTACATCTAAGTGGTAAGCTTCTCTTAGAGGAACTATACTCAGAAACAAAGTTCACCAACTTTGTGACCGGTATTTTACCCGGTTGGTGGGATGGTGGCGTAGACGGCAGGCCAGATGAGCCCTATATTTCGCTTGCCCAGTGGGATGTTGAACTGCAGACGGCGGGTTTCAACGGCGTGGACGATTTCACGTTCGACGCCGCGCCACTATATTATGTTAACTCATACATATTTGTAACGCCCTATGCGACGCCGAGTGTTTCCTAGAAGTCTGTTGTTTTAGTACATAACACCTTTTCCGCTGCTATCGCCATACGCTTCAGAGCCGCACTACAAGCTAGAGGTTATTCCGCGAATATCCAAGGCCTCGATTCTAAAATACCAGAAGGGCACGACGTATTAATGCTACTTGATACGGGGTCTCCGTTTTTCCAGTCCCTTGACCAGACCAGATTGCACGACCTTCAGCTTTTCTTGAGCCAACTTCAGCAATCTCACTCTGGAGCGTTATGGCTTACTCAACCGTCTCAGCTAAAATGTTCTAACCCTCACTACACACTATCAATAGGCGTCGCCAGAACAATTCGCTCAGAATTTGGTATTGCTTTTGCGACCTGTGAGGTAGATGGACTGCATCATGCGAACATTGGTTTAGTTGTTGACGTATTCGAAAAATTTCAACGTCACATCGATCAGAAAGCCATTCTTGCGGAGCAGGAATATATCATCCATGATGGGGTGATTAATGTTGGACGGATGTTTCCATTTTCCTCTTCAGGCTGGCTGCACTCTATCACAGAGTCAGAGGTTAATGGCAAAGAGCTAGAAGTGATTCTGCACGGAGAGACCTGCAGTACTGAGCCAAGCAAACTGCATCAAGACGACGCGCCGGCGGTTGGCGAAGTGTCGCAAAGCAAGCAACCAGCAAACGGTGTTCATAATATTACCGATTAGCATGGTGCGCAGAATGTAAATGTAACAAAGCCCGATATAAACATTGAAATACATAGCAGGCAAGCCAATGGTGCGGTGTGCTCGCTCACCGATTTTGAGCGTCCACTCTTCCGGCCAGACGCTTGCTATCTCCTTGTGGGCGGCTTAGGCGGGCTTGGAAGTGCATTGGCAAGGTGGATGGTAGAACACAATGCCAGAAACCTGATTTTCCTGTCTCGCAGCGGTGGAGAAAATGCATCAGATAAACGTCTCCTCATGGAACTGGAAAGTCAAAGCTGCCATGTGTCGGTGATTAAAGGAAGCATCTCCACATTGTCAGATGTGCAGTGGGTGATGTCCTCAACCTCGGTGCCGCTCAAGGGCATCTTCAATCTTTCTATGGTTCTTCACGATGCATCTCTTCTGAAGATGTCCTTAGATGAGTGGAATACGGCGACAGAGCCGAAGGTGCAGGGGACCTGGAACCTGCATCAGACATCTCTGAGCCACACTCTAGACTTTTTCGTTCTTTTCAGTTCCATGTGTGGTATCTTTGGGATGCCTGGGCAAGCAAATTACGCAGCCGCAAATGCGTTTATGGATGCTTTCGTTCAGTATCGTCACCAATGCGGGCTTCCTGCCTCGGTTCTGGATCTCGGCGCCGTGGAAGGCGTTGGCCACGTAGCTGAGAATCCGCATATTCTGGAGCGATCAAGCTGGCTAGAAACGGTTCGTCTGAGCCAGAGAGAATTGTTTGAAGCTGTCAAGTTCGCAATTCTTGTCGGTGCACCTCACGTCTCGACTGGGGCTGGTTTCATAAACGTCGCACAAATCATCACAACTATCAGGGCTACCAGCCAATCTCAGACATTAGATATCTCGTCGCACTTTTTGGACGGTCGATTCTCGAGCTACATCGGCAGTGCGACGGAGCCCAACGGCGCGGATGAGCTCACGTCCGGAAATGAATTGTCCGAATTTTTAAAATCATCGGCGGAGGACCCCGCCAAGTTGAAGTCGCCGTCATCGGTCGAGTTCATCTCCACTCAAATCACAAAATGGGTTTTTGATCTTTTAATAAAACCTGTTGAAGATGAATCTGAGATCGATATATCACGCTCTCTGGCCGATGTCAGTTTTGACAGTCTTGCTACGGTGGAGATGCGAACATGGTGGAGGAGAACGTTTGGGCTAGAAATCAGTGTTCTGGAAATTATGTCTTTCACCAGTTTTGCTGCTCTAGGTGAGTATGTAGTTATGGGATTGGTGAGAAGGCTGGAATGAGTCCCCGTGCGCAATTTAGTATCACAACTAGTTTGTTAAATGAAGCTTTGAAAATGCTTGCAGTGTGGTTAACAGTCAAGCTCAAACTTGGCATTTTCCGATTTGACATTTTATCAAGTCAAGTTGCCAATTCAAGCTCGAGGCCGTCATTCAATCAACCTAAATTTAAGGACTGTCAAGTCGTCAAGTACCTGATGCCGCAGAAAAAAAAATTCCGCTGTAGGGTGACTGCTTATGAGGAGGTAATGGGTACGTCATTATGCCGCTTCACGCGTTCTGGGGTCCAAATCAAACGCTGCGCACCAGAAGCTTATCCTCGATGTCCTCTTCAAGGCAGTCTACCGATCCGCACGAACCGCCAACATCGAGTGAGAAAAATACAGATGTTTTCGATCCGCATCTTCACCGGTCTACCTGCCCTCCGCACTCTCTTCGTTGAAAAACCCACTTTTCGTCTAGTTAGGAAACCGATTTAGAAAAGAGGAAACTAGTTATAAGAAAGAGAATGATAGTTTTAGTCATGATACTGGGCTAGCAAACGGTAAGATCTGAACCTTTTTACCGATGGTCAACGTGCTACATTAATTTCGGTCTGTATACTATATTATTCGCCAGCATCGTTGGGGTGTCTTTATCGTGACTTGGTAGGACTACTACATCCATGTCCGAAGCGAAGCTCTTTATCCTCTTCATTGTGTTTAAAGCTCTCTGTGGATCTCCGTTAACGCCGTCCGGATGCTCCATATTTAACTGATCAAGGCTATATGTGGCATCTCCGGCTAGGAAATAGGTCGTATCGTCGTTGCCCTTAACGATCAGGGAAAGGTGGCCAGGAGCATGACCAGAAGTGTCAACCGCAATAACTCGTCCGTCAGGTGTTATATTTTGGGAGGACTCCCAAGGACCAACACTACCATCTGTGTAGGCTAATGTGATCGGTGAGAATGGTTTCGGCCAGTGTTGAGGGTTACACCCATTCAGACTTGCCCAAAGCGGCCTTTTTCCAAATGTTTCCCATTGTTCCCGGCTAACGTACATCGGTACGTTGGGAGCAGCCAGTGCTAACTTGTCCAACCCACCAGTATGATCACCGTGCAGGTGGCTAAGCACGATAGCTTGCAGGTCTTCAGGTTCTATCCCACTCTGCCGAAGCTGAGAGACGATACAATCTCCGCGCTGGATATTGACTTTAATCAGTCGCCTTGTAAGTGACCAGCTTGGCATAAAACCCGTGTTATTCCACCGAGGCGACTCTCCAGTGTCGAACAGAATAGGCCCATCTGGATGGGAAATAATGAAAACAGCAATTGGCAGCTCCTCAGACCATCTGCTGTCGACTAATGCTCGAAATTGCCGGAAGAGTGCAAACTTGTTTTCGATAGGTTGGCTCTTCATTGATAAACGCAGCTGTACCGTCCCTGTTGTGAAGAATTTGACCGAAACAGGCACGTGCTGAACGCTATTAGCCATCACGTTTGGATTTTAGCTGAAATATTAGAATCAAATGTAGATGATGGCCAGAATTGCAATCATAAACGATGAAGAAGAAAAAAGTGGCACATGCTGTAAAATCCATTTTTCTCGGCAATGAGCTCTGACGCACATCCGAGGCCTAAGCGCTCGCCTTTGCTTTAGCTGCGGCACTCGGTTATGTCGATGAGATGATCAAAAAACCTTAAAAAGCCTCGGCTGATACCTTATGCTGTGCACTATTTAAATAGAGTAAATTTATTTATTAAACCACAAATAAAACATCGCGACATTATTGAGTTTGCTCCGCTTTTTTCCCCAGCCGCCTTGATACTGTAGCTTCGAAATCTACACCGCAACACAATCAGCCATGCCTCCCAGTCGACCCTCTGAAGGACAGAAAACAGCGCTTGTTACAGGGGCCGGCGTCGGTGGCATTGGCGGTGAGCTGGCACTGCAACTGCACAACGCAGGGTACTTTGTTATCTGCGCCGTACGCCGACCAGAAAGCATTTCCATATTACTGAAACCAGGTCTGATTTCTATATTCGTCGACGTCACAGACACCGAGTCCATTGTTGCGGCCGCCGTAACAGTTTCCGATATCTGCGGTAATCGGCTGGATCTTCTGATCAACAATGCGGGCTTAGCCATTAATCGACCAGCGCTGGATCAAGACATCGATGTTGATACACGACGTATGCTGGACGTCAATGTTTTAGGGCCTATGAGGGTTACAAAGGCATTCGCGAAGCTCTTGATAGAAGCCCGCGGGTGTGTCGTCAACATAGGCAGTGTTGCGCCGATAGCGCCGTTATTGTACTCGGCGGCTTACAATGCTAGCAAAGCTGCATTGCATGCATACAGCGAAGCCTTGTACTTAGAAATGAAACCATTCGGGTGAGGCATGACAGTTTCTGAATTTCGGAGACGTTAAAGCAATTACTGATCTATATTAGTGTGCACGTTATTACTGTCATTACTGGCGGCGTCAAGAGCAATTTGGGTACGTACCTGTTGGAAGCTGACTAATAATACATTTCCAAGCCAAAAAAAAAAATAGCCGAATTCGGTTACTGATGAATATACAGTCCGGGAAGAGAAACCTGATCTACCGGCAGACTCACTGTACACCTCGGTACAAGAAGCGTTTCACAAACGTCTAGTGTCTGGGCAAGATCAAGGGATGGACACAGAAACGTATGCACGTCATGTTGTTGGTATGATTCAGAAGAAAACGAAGCCCAGAACTTTCTGGAGCGGAGGCGGCGCGTTTCCGGTGTGGTTCCTATATAACTGTCTTCCGACGGGGCTGCGGCTTGCGGTCATGGCACAAAGACATGGCTTGGCTCAGCTGGTTCCTCGAACACCATTACAATAGGTAATTGCCTAATAATGGCGTGGCAGGAAATAGTAATTGAAAGGCATTTATTCTCGTCCACGATGTATAGCTTGCTCATAAACATTGCGTGAGCCCACGTGTAAGAATATGCTGCTATGACTATAAAGATGCAGTTTTTCATTTTTTTTCTTGGCACAAAATGAGATACCATCGGCAGGGACTCTCTAGTTAAAATGCCAAGCTACCCGCGCTACCGCTCTCCACGCTTCTAGATTCTTCGTCGTCTAAACTGTCCCCCTCCCCCTCCTCACTGAGAGAGATATTATCGCCCTCGTGATTACTAGTTTTATTCTCATCCCTATCTTAGTCCTCTAAGCCTAGAGTTATTAAGTCTACTATACTCTTAATACTACTACTTTCTATATTACTTAAATTATTATCTACTACTAGTAAGTTATTAGATATAAATATTAAAAGGTAATATATATTTATTAATATTATTACTTTAATTAGTTATTAAAATAAATATATTAATTATAATTATTATAAT
>JANAKD010000020.1:0-69443 GCA_027627215.1 Lecanicillium saksenae | reverse complement strand
CTATTCGCTCCTGCGACTGTCGCGGGCCGCGAGGGAGACGGCGACTCGTTGAACATGCCGACAGATTCGCTATCTGCGCTAGAGAGCCGTCGGAGCAACTCTTCGGAGTGCTGCGCGGCGAGCTTCTGCAGTTGCTCGACCGGGTTCTGAAGGAGGTTGGTTCAAATGTTAGTCTTGTGCCTCTCTATATGGCAAAGTATTTCTTTATTCGGGGACTTACCCATTCAGACTGTGCAGGCACTCCTTCCGCTGTTGGCACTACCTGTGCTCCGTCACTATTTCCAGCATCGTCGGCATCTTCACCCCAAAAAGAAGGGCGGCGTATTGGCGCCGGCGTGACAGGCAGGCTCGGCCGTTCAACTTCGGTGGGGAAGTCTGTGAGCTTCAGGCTTTGAAAATTAGGCTTCTGGTTGGATGATTTCTCCGACACTTTCTCGTTCGTTGCATTCTGCAGGCTAATCTGGGAGCTTTTGCCTCTGCGATGCCCCCTGGTGCGCTCCACGTATCGACTGATCTCAGGCATATCGTCCCAAGCGTTGACTAAGCTGAAAGAGCTCCATATACTTGTGGGAGGGCCAAAATCTACATTAGAAGATTTCTGGGGCACTGGATCAACTTCTGGGGTAGCATTTAGAGACCCCTTTGCCTTTGCTTCTTCCTTGGAGACCGTTTGAGGCTCGTCGGGTGTAGCAGGGAATGACCGTGATGCCTGCGGCTGTTTAGTCTCCCAGGGAAATATCGCCTTGGGAGGCTCCGCAGATGGTGCCGGCCGCTGCTTCGGAACTTCGTACCACATGTCTTTGGGTGGGCTCGGATACCTTGCCGGTGGAATAAACGGCTTAAAATCTTGTGACATTGTGTAGTGCGTGTTTGGGAAGTTTTCGGCCTCTGGCCGCGAATCTCGCGGAGGGGCTTGTCTGGGACTGCATTAGTAAAAATTAGCTATAGTGGCGCATAAGCCGCCGTACCTTTGCGCATCCCAGCTCTGGTTGCGTGAATGACCCGTTGTAGTCTCGTGCTGCTGCTGCTGCTGCTGCTGCTGCTCACGAGTAGCCTCAGTAGCAACCAGAATGATAGGTGGAGGGTTTAGAGATGCTGGAGACCGATACGGTAGAGGTTGGCCATGAGCTTGCGTCTGATCTTGATAAGGCATCTGGCCATACGCTTGCCTCTGTTCTTGTGTAGATGGCCGAGGCTGTGATGCCGTGTGGTGTTGATGTCCAGCTTCGGCGATGCTGGCCGAATGTGTATGTTCATACTTCTGCAACGTTAGATTGAGACCATATTGATTGAAAACTTTCTCCCAAAGACGTACTTGTACTCGGTAATGGCGGTCATATACAGCCCACCATCTGCCCACCATTTCACCGTAGGCCGAACCTCCGTGCAATGCATGGCGCCCCTCAAACCATGGCTTATTGGAGCCGATGAAGTGAACCATGCTAATGCTAGATTGGAAATGGCGATATGCTGGCAGATACTGATAATGGCCGGATGGAGTGACATTATAGGTAAAAGACAAACGATGCACGGTGTTTTTAAAGTACATGTTCAAAAGACCCTGGTCTGCGCCGTCAAAAGAGATTCCGCGCTCTGCCATGGCAAGCAGTGCATAGTAATCTCCCAAATTGGGCGTCAATACCATGACGCCAGTGTTGAAGATGTCTGGCCAACCAATGTCGGGCGCCGCGCCGAAAGCGTGCTGGAGCGCAAAGAGCTCGTCGGGAGCGCGATAAGCGACGACATCGGCGTCTATATATATAATCTTGGAGAATTGCGTCTGCTTCCAGATATTAATCTTTGTAAATGCAGAGTCCAGGTCGGGTCGGTTCATGAGGTAGAGGTTCGCACGGTGCTCGTTGCGGATTCTAGGCACAGGTATGACATGATCAAAGACGGCTTGAAGTTGCGTGATCGACTCGGCGGAGACGCTGTCGAGGGTGACAAAGACGACGAGCTTTCGGGAGGTGCCGGCATCTCGTAGGGAGTGTGCAAGAACGAGCGCGCCTGTAAATCGGTATCGTAAAGATTAGCTATCGTCTGTTGCTGGTGCGGAAGCTGTTGGTTAGGCTGGCTTGCGCCGATGACGTCTGCTACTAACCTGGGAGATATGAATCCGTCAAGAGGAGCTGCAGGGCACATAGAGGTCAGCTTCTTGGGGCCGATTGGCTCGTAAAAACATCACTTATGAAAAAAAAAAAATCATTGCATACCGTCGCGTACACCTGCTCTCCATTGGCAACGGCCGCCATTGTGACGCGGGGAAGGGTGTAGAGCTGCTAGACGTCTGAGAGAGACAAGCTGTCCAGGTCTGGTTGCGTTGTGAACTAGGGCAATCCTACAGCTCAATGATCCCAGGCCAGGAAGGACAGGGGGCGCTTTTCAAAAGAAATGGTGAGCCTCTGACCCAATTCGCCGCTCCCTCAGTATGGTCGGTCTTGCGCCTCGGGGAAAAGGTGGCGAAAGAGACAGGAAACGAGGCCTGGCGACCCAGTCAAGATAGTGACGGACGGCGCAGTGTGGAGGTGGAGGCAGAGTGGGTAGGTCGCTCTAGCTTGTTCTGTTGTAAGAGCTAAGCAACTAACAAGGTGTGAATGGAAAGCCTGGCGCGGCGGAGCTGAGCTGCCTACTAGGTACCTACCTACCTACATACCAACCACTTGACGTATCTGCAGGAGATGCAGGAAAAAGCTTAGTGGCTGCATGACGCTGTAGCCATATTGGGTTACAGTGCGCTTTCAGTGGAGGGTGCTGGGAAAGAGGTGGGCATGGCAGCAAAACGTCATGGTGCACAATTCCAGGTACAAGAATAAGGTAGGCAGCGCTAAAGGGTACCTACCTACCGTATTCGACAACCACGTGCTGTCCCATCGCTAAACAAACAGCTAACCTGCCAACAATGATTGCATTCCGGGCCAGGATGAGACCCAAGAAAGTAGGCACTCTCTTTTCAATCCGTCTCAAATTTATCTCGCAATAGCTCAGAGACAAAAGGCTCCAACTGTTTGTTACACTGCCCAGTCTGTACCTTCTGCTCTGCGCAATCCTCCTGCATGCAGCCTCTGGCGTTAGAGAAACGGTAAAAAAAAAAAAANTCAGTTTCATGTTTGCAGGTGGCGCTGGGCGTTGGCACCCATGCAGGAGAGCCAGGGCTGGCGGCCGACGGGCTATACAAGTCGTATTAATTAATCTACTTCAATTTGCTGACTTCCTGTGCAGATCGACTGCTGTGTGTGGTTTTCTTCTAAGGGTTGCAGTCTTTTTCCAAGTGATGCTAGTATCTCGCGTTCTCGCGCCTCGTACAAGCCATGCCGTTCGATGGCCGTGGCGTTCAACAGCAGACTGGCTTGAGACATGTTCTTCGTTCTCGCAGTGACTCTGAATCAGGTGATGCTGGTCACTTAGAAATCGAATATCACTTATATCCCATTCATCCCAAGCAATTTCGTACCAAACAGCATACATATCGATGCCATCATTCACCTTTCTTCGACTCCAAGCTGAAACTGAGTCAGCATTTAATTCCCAGCCTGCTTGGGGCGTGAAAATGGACTTACTAGTCGAGGAAGAGCTTCCACAAGATCGAAAACAAGAGCCCCTGCAGGCCGTTGCACAAGATGCGAGTCGGTAGCCCGCGGCCCAAAAGGCCCAGCACACCATCTCCTTGAATCACCAGCTTTGCCGCCGCAGCTAAAGATGTGTCAGTTGGTGTCTCTCTGAGATCCTTGACTGCTCTCTCACTGTAAGAAACCTGGGTCTCGTTGACTTGGCGATACGTCTTCACCACTCGTAACGAATTCGACACGCAATCAGACATTAGCGACGCAGCAAAGCCGATGAATGCCAACCGCAGGAGCCAGAGCAGAAACTGCTCCTTTTCAGGCTCCTTGATGGCTTCACTCAGAATATTGTACTAGCGATATGAGATATGCGTTAGCACCACCCTCTATACAGGCTAACGGTTGGCTTTGGCGGCCACGCACTGTTGCAAACCATGGATAATGTCCCACAAACGTGGCTCCTGCTGTAGCAAATGCTCCCCACCAGAGGGTGCCTATACCATGCTTCTTTATGCGGTCACGCAGCAGAGATGTTCCTTCCTTGCCTTGAACTTGAAGAGTAGTCTTCAAGGTATCGACAGGGGTGAGAATCATTCGGAAAGCGGCAGCACTACACGCAGATCAGCTGGATATTTCAGCAGCAGACATTTCCGTATAATTAGTCATACCAAACAGAAGCGAAAACTGTTTTGATAAGAACCGGCATGTCCTTTAGATACGAATTTGACTGCAGAAGGGCGAGAATGCCAGCATTGGCAGCTGTGTCGCCAAATCTCGATACAGGACCTTTTCATATAAACAACAATAAGTATAGATTCCTCGTATTTGCTACATCTCAATGATCCTTGTTATCGTACCTTGAATGAGCGCGGCGCCGATACCGTCGTAATAGCGTCCGAGGCCACCAGTGTTGTACAATGTCGAGCTAGCCATCGCAAACGAAGTACCATAGCGATATTGGTAGTTCATAATTGTTCGCAGGGGCTACAGCGGTCGGTTAATACTTGTGATTGGTGGGCTTTTTCATCGGCCGAGTTACATACCATCAGTAGGAGTACCTGGAGAACCATTGCAGCCGCACCACTCAGTCCTCCGCCAAGTGCCTTTTTCAGCGCATTTTTGAAATCAAACTATGAAGCATTGAAATATGAGCACTGGATCGTCGATTATTTTTAAAACATGAAACAAAGAAAAGCATTTAACACCTACCTCGACATCGCTACCTGCGTCGATCCAACCCTTCACAAAGATGGTCGTGGCAAAGATCGTGACGATGACGAGCGACGCTTTCAAAGCATATGACAGATAGTGTGGAGTTCGGGACTGAGAAAAGCCGGGCTGCTCTTGCGCTTCGACATTATCTCCTCGCAGCAGAGGGGTTTCCTCATTGTATCTCGGTTGCTGATTCTCGATATCGCCATGGTAGGCCATAATGTTTGTTCAGCTGGGGAGGCACGCCATGAAAATTTCTAGATCGAAGAAACTGAGCGCATCAACTGGTAAAAAAGGCCATGATTCCATCTACCCCGAACCCAAAATACTAGCTGACAAATGGAAGCCGGAGTCGCATGACACCATCAGTTTCTGCACGGACAGCTCGCTACTCGGGAGGGGTTGGTGGGTGATGCAATGCATGTGCATATGGCGAGTGCTGTCACTAGCCAAAAGTCGCATCGGGTCCCACAGTATGGCTCGGGCAAATAGCGGAAAATCCTGTATCTGCGACGTTTTATACGTTTAATTCGTTGAATTAGTGTATGGCGTAGTAATGCGGCTGGATTATTTGAATGCTAAAGTTACGCGGCGCAGGATGTGCGGGAGTGCATCGTCCCGCTGGAGCCGTCACACGGCCGGGAACCCCAGGTTTTCTCTAGTTCACAACCATCTTTGCAGAATATTTGGCAACGCGATATGAAATCGTCGCATAATAGAGTTAAATCAGTCGCCATCATTGGCGCTGGTCCGTCGGGTAAGTAAAACGAGGTACATCGCAGTCGCGCGGCCGGATTAAGCTTGACTGATTTCTGGTGACAGGCGCGATTGCGGCGGCGGCGCTCAAGTCCGAAAACTACTTCGAACGAATTCAAGTATTCGAACGGCGTGAGACTGCCGGGGGTACTTGGTAATTTGCAATGGAGTTCTGTATTATGGCTCTCGGTCGAGTCTAATTGGTTATTAGGATTCATGATACTGATCCCGGCCCTGCCATTCCCGTCCAGCCGGGCAAGCTGCCTTCCGAAATCGATCCGCACCGAGAGGTACCAGAAAACCTTCCGACAGCTACATCACCCGATCAAACGAATAGATGGGCTACTACACCAGTATATGATTCGCTGAGGTGAGACACTGACTGTCCGAGAGAGCGACATGGAAACAGCTGAGCTAATGCAACTTTAGTACAAACATTCCGAATCTTGTCATGACGTTTTCGGATTCGCCGCTCCCATATGGTCCTTTTGCGCCGCATTATGTCGCCAGACAGTACGTAGAGAACTATTTCGCCTTGCATAAGACGGATGTTCTTCTGCAAACTAGTACTACTGTGGAGGATCTCGCAAGGCTGCCAGTCACGAATCACCATAGCCGCGGCGAATGGAGGCTGACGTTGAGGAAATACGACGCACTTCGCCACGTTGATGAATGGTGGGAGGAGGTTTATGATGCCGTGATTCTTGCCAATGGGCATTATGCCGTTCCATACGTACGTCCGCATCGATCCATCCATGCTAAAAAGTTGCGTAATGGTACTGACAAGTACAGGTGCCGAAAGTAAATGGACTAGAGCAGTACATTGGAAAATATCCCGGCAAAGTCTCACACTCCAAACGATATCGTAATCCCAAGCTTTATGCCGGTCAGCGAGTGTTGATCATCGGCAATTCTGTTTCTGGTAGGGAGCTTAGTGATGAGCTTGTCGGCGTCGCCCAAAGCCCTGTGCTCATTTCACGTCGGACTCCAGCGTTCTGGGAAGGCGATGAGCCCCCAGATGGCATTGAGTGGAAACCTGTTGTCTCTGAATATAAAGAGGATGGCACTATTCTCTTTGCCGACGGCACTATTTTGACAGATGTCGATGCCATTATATACTGCACCGGATACAGAGCCTCTTTTCCATTCTGGAATGAAAAAGTGAACGGAGGTCCACTGTTTGACTATCAGACCAACAGAATCGTTGGGAGCTATCAGCACGTCTTCTTTCGCAACTTCCCCACGCTCGGCGTTGTCGGATTTCCCAGGACAGTCACATTCCGGAGCTTCGAGTACCAGGCCATTGCGCTTGCGCGACTGTGGTCTGGCCGCAACGCTAAGCCCCTACCCTCGCGAGAAGAGCAAGAGCAGTGGGAGACGGAGCGTGCGGAGAGAGCCCGATCACAGCACAAGGCTTTTCACGATGTACCGTGGGGTGCGGAGACGAATGCGTACTTGCGTGAGCTGTTCAACTTCGCAGGGTTGAACACGCTGGTCGGCGATGGGCTCGTGCCGCCACCTCTGACGAGGGAGATGGTCTGGGAATACGAACACGTACTTAAGTGGAAGCTTCCCAAGGGTAAGGGCATACATGGCGGTAATGACGGTCTGGAAGAAGACAGCGTGATGGAGGAGCAGTACACGTCGCTGCCAGTTGAACAGAGTACCAAGAGATCACCAGCACCTCAGATTGAGGAAAGCAAAGGCTGGGTTGTCGTCGGTAAGGACGGCGAGACTGTAAATATATAACAACTGCGTTCAACGTTTTAGCTTTCCATAGTTGCGCTGTATTAGAGAGCTGGGCATGACTTAGTATTCCCCTTTTTGGTAAATTATGCAAGGCTAATATGATAAGAGTTGTGATGCTACAGTGAATATCTATGAGCCCAACACAATTTATGGCCCAATACAATTTTACTTCTTAGAGGTCCTTCTTGTAAAAATGCTCCGGCTTGTGCGTCGTCTCGTAGTCGATATGGACGTATGATCGTTCAATATCAGGCAGGCTCTCCAATTTTATCTGCAGCTCTTCAGCGATATCATGGGACTCTCTCAACGAGCAGTTGGGGTCCATGACGATGTCAACCTCTGCAATCAGTCGCGGTCCAGAGTGGTACACACGGACAGTATCAATGCCTTCAACGGCATCGGAGTGCGTCAAGCAGACATAGGTAATAAGCTGTTGGGTATCAACCGAAGCTGAGACACCGACCAAGAGCAAAAATTCGCCGAAAGCAGTGCGCATCCACACACCCGAGATGAGGATGGACAGAAGGATGGCACCAGCAGGGTCCAGCCACCAAACAAGCTTCGAACCACCAACACTGGTCAAAATGGCGACGGCGTTGACAGCCAAGTCATTGCGGTGATCCTGCCAAAGAATGTTGACTTGGCTGTACTTGTCCTTGATGCCCCAGCAATAGAGGAACAGAGAGAACTTTGTCGCAAAGGCAACGCAGACAGAGATGACAGAGGGAAGGTGGAATTCCTTGTCTTCGTCTTTTGTGATCAGCTGTTGGACAGCGAACGCAACGATGATGAACGAAACGGATGTCATGAGCATGCAGAAGAGAATGTTGCCGACAGTTTCGAGACGCGCTTTGCCAGCAGGGAATCTTCTGGGGTCAACCCTCTTAATAGCACGGTTGGACAGGATCAGAGTCAGGTTGCTGAGGGGGTCAAAAACGGCATCAGCCATGCTGGTAACCAAGGAAAGGGAGCCGGAGGAGATGGCAGCGTAGAGCTGCAGGATGGCGAGGATAACATTGGCGGCGAAGGAGCCCCAGACTGCAATCTTGAATTTCAGCTGGTCGTCACCTTGCTCCTGGCGGGCTTCAGCGCGATGCTCCTCGACAGACTTGAGCATGCGCTCAATGGCAGCATTTTGGTTTTGGTAGAAGCCACGGACTTTGCGGGCATCTAGCTTGGGGTATGGGTTCAGTTTGCCACCATCGCGTTTGCGTGACGAGTTGGGCTTGATTTGCTCCAGGTCAGAATCGGTCTTGTACGACGAAGAGAGTCCGTATGGGTCGCTTTCAGCAGCAACGCGGGGGAATCGTGATGTGCGGCCAATTGTGACTTGGCTCTCGACATCGGTGCCATGAGACGGATGGCGCTCAACGGCGTCATCACCGCCAGTCGGGGGCACAGTCTCTACTGCAGTACTAGATGCATGACGGATAGCAGGGGACCTAGAGCTGCTGCGGCTCGAAGGCGGGTGCTGCAGTGCATAGACCGAAGGATGGTGGGTAATGGTGTTACTGCCGTTGGGAATCATTCTGTCGTAGGCGCCTCTGCGGAATGAATAAGGGCGATGGAAGACTTTGGCGATATGACGAACTAGCCTTATTCGCGGACCCTGTGCTTCCTGTTAGGGGGGATCTGCTGCAAGCCAGATACAATGTAACCAACCCCACTGAAGCGGTCAGGGTGCAGATAAGCCGGGTGCGCGCAAGAAGCGAAACAAGAAATTCGGTTGAAACTGACGGCGAAGACGGGATGATGCCAGACATGGGCCGGAAGACGCGGGTAGTAGGGCAAGGGGAGGAGTTAAATGGATGGCGAGCAAGTTGGTGGCCACCACTATTACCACCACGCAGACGGCATGGGATGATCTAAACAACCCCCCCCCCNACTAAGGATCAACGTGCTGGAGCATCCGATGTGAGTGTGAGTGCCAAGAAGCACAAGCTCCAGCGAGCATTAGCTTGTTTTAGCGCCGAAACACGGCCAACTTTGGGGCCGCAAGTGCTACTTTGCCGTGGCTTGAGTGGCGAGTGGTTGCCGACTTTCACCAGAGCTGCATGAACAGTTCTACCACGCGTCTTGCCATGTCTGTTTCCTGCAAACCAACCTGCTATATGCCAATTGGCAGTGGCAATACGCGAGGCGGAGCATGAAGCAAGCAGCATCGAGGGCAGTTTCTTTTTTTTCTTGGGCTAGCCGTGCGCGCATCGCTGGAATTTCTCCGAGCAGACCCAGTTCCAGCCCATCCCAAAGACAGAAAAAAAATGCCAGGACAGGGCTTGAAGCTGTCTCGCCCACAACCCTTGTCCCTACAAGTGCAGCTAATTTATTGCTTATCAAGCCTTCCGTCGTACCACCCTCAAGCGAGCTGGAATTACGTCGACGAATACCGAGCAACAAAACCTGCACAAAGGAATAAACTGGGTCAGCCTTAAGTAATCCCAATCATAAGTACCCAGTTGCCAGTGCCAGCGGAACAAAGAGCGCCGCCCCTCTCATGGCTGGTTGCGCGCTCCCGGGCGGCCTCCAGGTGCGGGGGTTTGCCACGTTTGTTGAGCAAGCAAGGCTACGCGAGACAACTGCTTGCCGTGATATTAGTCCGTGACCGAGAGGGGAAGGGGCGATTTCAATCCTTGAGTTCCTGTATGCCTATAGCAAGGAGTATTATCATAATAACGAAGAAAATGAACTCAGAAAGGAAATAAGCTTTAACCCCTGTATTATTAGCGAAGATAAGATCAACTGATATTGGATATCTAATTGCATGCTCAGTTAAAACTCTACAATCCATTTCTTCGCCTGCTCAACAAGTTCTGGCGGATACAGGCCCTCCCCAACTGCGACGCTTTGTCTCTTCCCAAATCTCTTAGAAAACTTCTGCAAATTTTTCATGTCCTTCGTTAGGAGCTCCACGCCATAGAAATTCCTCGCAAACTGCAAGAGTGAGTATAGCATGCAGTCTGCCAGCGTTGATGGCGCATCTGTGATGCTCACCAGACGCTCTTCAGTCTTGTAGTATCCGTCTACCTGGCTCAATGCTTTTCTGCACATCTCAATAGAGTAGCGTGCTGCCTCCTCGCTCGGTACTTTGCCTTGTGCTGCATAAATGGCAGTGCCTTTACGGCAGGCATTAGAAAAATAGATTTGTGCTTCGTCAATGAGGCCCATGGCACAGCGGGTAGCAGCCTTTTCAACTGATGTAAGACCTCGCATCGTCTGCTGTTTTGATTGAGATGCCAAAGCTTTTTCCCAGTCGTGTGATGGGGCATCGCAAATATCCTCGAGGTACTCCAGTATGCTGATGGATTGCCCAATAATGGTACCATCTGGTAGGCGGAGCATCGGTGTTGAACCAGGAGGCTTCCCAGGTGCAGTAAACCCAGGGGGGGNCTAGATAACAGATTTCTATCATGCTAGAGCCGAGAATTCCTTTCTCGGCAAGATAAATGAGAACCCGGCGAGGATATGGGCCAAAAGTGAGAGCATATAATTTGAGTGACATTTTGGTACCGTTGATGATAGCAGAATTGAACAAGCTGAATGGGCTTTGTGGTAGACAAACAGCTATACCTTTAATGTATTAAGACATTTATAATTGAATGCGGGAACATGTCGGAGGTTGACATCGGCGACATGTCGGAAAACATATCCACAGCAAGGCTGTCTCGATTTTAGATTGTGGTCGGAAACGGCAAGACAAGCGATGAGGCTTTGGCCGATTCCCATTTCTAGCTAGCTCCAGGGGTTTAATAATTCAGTACGATCCATACGCGTTATTGAGAGTTTTGAGGCTTTTGCAATTGTTCAACTCAAGGCTTGCAGGGAGTGGGCGGTTCATGTGCGAGGTCGTGTTATTTGAAAGACGTATCAGACATGAGGAAGTAAACATTTCTTATAGTATACACTATATAACTAATCATTATACCAAAAAGGGCCAGATCCAAAATCAATCAGCTACTGAGTAGATATGAGGTATATGCGCACGCAGATCACACAGCAGACGTCGCTAAAGCCTGTCTTCAAAGCTTTAGCTACAGCTTTGATTCCGCAGGTACGCTTTCACGGTTCTCGCAACGGGCATTAATCCAGTCAATGACATCCTTGGTAAAATCTTCCTTGCAGGTATCGGCGTGGATCTGGTGGAATGCACCTTCGTAAGTCTTGTGTGTCTTGTCAGTAGCGGACTGCTCCTCGTAGAACTTCTTGGAGGCGTCGTAGCTGCACGCCTTGTCCTCGGTTCCGTGTGCGATGAAGAAGCTCACATCGCTCCCCAATTTAACGGCGCCAGACGAAAGAGCACCCGTGCGGTCCAGGAGCGAGGCCAGACCCTCCAGCGTACCAGTGTTGTGGCACAGGGGATCATTGCGGATCTCCTCGGCGATGGCCGGATCGCGGCTCAGATACTCCAGCGGGATGACATGCTTGAGCTGCTGCCTGGGAAGTAGCCTGCCAACGAGACGGCCCAAGAAAATCTTGATGCTGCTCGGTGCCTCATTGGCGGGGAAGCCAATGAACGGCGCGTCGAGCAGCCAGCCGCGAATCTGCTTCACCAGCTTTGCGTACTTGGGATCGGCCGCGAGGGTGATCACCTCGCCTCCACCCATCGAGTGGCCCATGACAAAAACAGGCACATCGGACGGAAGCTTGTCCTCGATGAAAGCCGCAACATCCGAAATGACCAGCGAGGTCGGGCCAGTGAGACCCCATTCGGCCTTGTTCGTGGTAGACTTGCCCCAGCCACGCTGATCAAATCCAAAGACCTGGATACCAGCCTCATTCAGCTTTGGGAAGAAGGGGTTGTAGCGATTGATGTGTTCGCTGAACCCGTGGATAAAGATGAGCTTGGCCTTGATAGGTCCGGTGGGCTGGATAAGCATCAGGCGTTAGCAGGGCTCCGCGCCAGGCCGCTATGAATCTAATCATACTGGGCACGGGTGCAATGATACTCACAGTCCACGTTTTGGTATAGAGGCTGACGCCCCCTTGCTTGAAATGTCCTTCCTCGGTGGTGCTCATTTTGCCTGGTCTTTCCGTCTGGGGATGCAGGAATCTCAGTTGATGGGAAAGGAGTGCGGTGCGGAATTCTCGGCCACGCTAAAAGTGATAATAGATAGAGCTTACGCGGGCGCCAGCAAAACTCAAAATCGTAGTATGCAACCTGACGCTTCTCTAAACAACAGAAATATTTTATTGCCTATTAATCGTCTCCCAGAGATATTTGTAGGGGTTCAGCGGCGATGTAACAACTCATCGGCAGGCGAGGTTGCGACGAGGCATGTGACAGTTGCATCACTGGTCCATTCCCCTTCTGGTATTCCAGTCCGCGTGGCGCCAGCACGAAAGGAGCTTCACACCGAGCTGCATATTGGCTGCAAAAGATGAAATTTATATTGATGTACCATTTCTAAGCTCTCAGGCTCCCATTACACAAGAAAAAGGAATAGCCCATAGCCATCTCCTCTACATCCCTCCAAAGTGATAGCTGTCTGTCCTCATGTGCCCGGTCCTTTGTGCCGCTAGCTGAGTAGGATATGCTAATGTCGATACTTGTCCCAAAGTCGTCGAAAAATTCAGAGAAATAATTAATCAAAACAATATTTTACAAATCAGTGAGAAGTGAGGAAGCTGCTGCGCATGTTGGAACACAACGCCGATACTGCACTCGTGCCGGACTGTCGCTGGGCAATCATTTTTGCTTTTGCGCAACACTTTCATCCTCTGCCTCCTTCTCTTCCTGATGTTGCTCCTCGACGAGTTCTTCTTCGTCCTTTTGTCTCGTATGTTCCAAATACTCTTCCTCTGTGATATGCGCCGCAGCAGCAGACGGGCGCTTCTCTGGGACCTCACCACCGCTCATTTGCCACTCCATCAGTTTGCTGAAGGCGCTATCCTTGTTGGCGGCAAGCTGTGTGTAACTGCCGATTTCAGCGACCTTGCCTTCGGTGTTTAGAACGATAATTTGGTCAGAGCGCTTGATGGTAGATAGGCGATGAGCAATAGAGATGGTGGTGTTGTGTCCACGGAGGAGGCCAGCCAGAGCCTCGTTGACGAGGGTCTCGGATTCGGCATCAAGCGCCGACGTGGCTTCATCAAGAATGAGAATATCAGGATCTTTAAGTAGAGCTCTGGCGATGGCGATACGTTGTTTCTGACCGCCAGAGAGTTGTGATCCTCGCGCACCGACCTGCGTTTCCAACCCATCAGGAAGGTCGCTGATGAAGTTGCAATTAGCACGTCTAGCTGCAGCAATGATCTCCGCTCGAGATGCGTGTGGCTTTCCGTACGCAATGTTTTCAGCAATGGTTCCAGAAAATAAAACTGGCTCCTGAGAGACCATGCCGATGCGACGTCTCAGAGATTTGACATTCATGCCGGAAATATCAACACCATTAATGGTGATACTTCCCTCAGTCGGATTATAAAACCGCAGAAGGAGAGAGGCGACAGTTGATTTCCCGCCACCAGAAGGACCAACGACACACACGTTGCTTCCCGATGGAATTTCAAAGTCCAGGCCATTGAAAATCTTAACCGCGGGGCGTGTGGGGTAGGCGAAACTGACACTGTTGAATCTGATGGGACCTTGTGCGGACTTGACAGGCTTTCCAACAGTTTGGTGGATTCCTGGCCGACGATCTTGAAGTTCAAACAAACGGCTCGCTGCGCCTACACCTTTCATCAATTCAGAGTAGAAGCCGGACAAGCCGAATAAACTTGATCCCGCGAACGCTGTGTACATCATGAAAGAAGTAAGATCTCCAAGCGACATGGATCCGTTACGAACAAAGCTTCCACCGACAACAAGCATGGCCAGGATAGTCATGTTCCCGGCCCAGCCGGTAGAGGCAAAGAATGTTGCAGCAACGAGGGACTCTTTTTTGCCAAGGGCAAAGATACGTCTGATTTGTCTGTTATATCGGCCGACTTCTTGGACCTCTCCGACAAAAGCTTGGCTAGTCTTGATGTTTCCGAGGCGCTCCTCGGCAATCTTAGTCAGGGTACCAAGATTCTTCTGAATGGATCGACTGATGTTTCGAATGGCTCGTCCGTAAAAGAAGGCACCAATAGCAA
Organism: Lecanicillium saksenae; assembly: GCA_027627215.1. Classification (NCBI taxonomy): domain Eukaryota; kingdom Fungi; phylum Ascomycota; class Sordariomycetes; order Hypocreales; family Cordycipitaceae; genus Corniculantispora; species Corniculantispora saksenae. The sequence continues at coordinate 55,098 of JANAKD010000020.1, read as the reverse complement.
TGGGGGGGAACATGAGGAGCAAAAGACCCGTGAGCTTGGGACTGGTCCAGCACATGATTGCGAACCCAGCACCACCACTGAATAAGGCTCTAAGACCGTCGCTGAGGTTTTGCGTCACTGACTTGCCCACAATAACGGTGTCGGAGCTGAGTCTTGAAATTAGATCACCGACACGGTTTGCATCGAAGAATTCGGCATCCTGCACGTAGGTGCGCCGGTAAAGCTGCGATCGAAGTCGCGCGACAACCCGTTCGCCGACGATGCGCAGTAGAATAACACGGCCGAAGTTTGCCATGGCACCAAGAGTTAGTATACCAGCAAGGCCGATGAAGAACTGGTTCAAGGTAAACCCAAACAGGCGAATATCGTCAGCTTCGCCTTTCGTTGCCAGATCGAGGATTCTGCCGACTGAAAACGGGATCGACATTGTTACACTCGACGAGATCACCAAGAAGGCGAAGGCAATGGCCAGCCATCGGAGCTCAGGCCGCGCGACTTTTATAAGCCGCCATATTTCATTCAGACCTGCTTTCGCAGGCTGCTTGCTGTCCTTTGAAAGCTTTGCGGCGAGATTGACTTGCGCGGCTTGGGCAGCGCGGTCGCTCTTTTTAAACTCGAAATCGACCTCTTCGTCGCTCAGTTCTTTCTTTTCGGTAGGTTCTGGCTTCGCTTCAGCCTTCAGGTGTTGCATTGGCTGCTGCCCTTGGGGACTTGATCTTGTCGAAAAGGCTCGCGGTAATGTGAATGCCGAGGTCTTTGGTGTAGAAGCTGATCGTCGCTCAACAAGGCGCTGCAAAAGCGAAGGTTGTGCACAGAATGTGGCGTCAAGCAAAGCTTGCGTCGTAGCGCCATATCGGCGTCCAGATGCAGTATGCAAGGTACTTGCAGGCTGTAATATACGAATCGGCTTTGCAAATGAATTCGACAGAAGATTGCGCGTCATGAGAGTAGCTCCATGAGAGTGCGTCTCCGCAAAGGCGCTCAATCGAGGGGCCACAACTCGGCGCAGCGCTCCGGAAACCATCCTGACCAAATTGGGCTTACTCGGGTCCACGTCGTCCCATTGTCAGGCTGTCCGAATAAAGCCGGGTTCTTTAGCAGTCGCTCGTCGTCTGGTCCGACCGTGATGGCCGGTTCTTCGGAATTTTGGTGGTTGAAAGTGGTGCTGCTGGAAACCGTCGAAGCGGCATTTCCTGCTGACGAAATCAAGGTCGACTGAAAATTGGTGTGGAGCTAGCTTCTGATGCGCCCAAGGTCGGCCTCGGTCGGAGCAAGCAGGCCATTCCGACATCCCGGCAGACCCGCATGCAGCTCGATGGTGCAACACTGCTATTATCTGCCGAAACAAATATCAGCGCGTGCTGCTGAAATCTTCCGTAATAAAGATGAATTGAGAAATGAAAAAAATGGGATTCCTAAATAGAAACAATCTCCACGTGTTGTTATAAACGTGATTTTTTCGACAATCCGTCGGCCACATGCGCTACATGCATATGTTGCAGCTGCATCTGCGAGGGAATCGGCACTCAACACCGGATTAGGATTCATACAAAAAATATATATATAATACACGGAAATCCGGTTATTGCGGCTATGATCCTTCACCCTTGAGGATCTCGGCGACGTCCTCGTCAATACCATCATCTGCTCCCATGTCTGGAAATTCTGATTCGTCGTCTATCCTCCGTCTCTTATTTGAGCCGTTGGATGATATGGGGACAGAATGTGACGAAACACCAATTGAGTCATGTTCAGCTTGATAATCGATTCCTGCGTCGCCCATTGGGCTCAGAGGCTCCCGCTCTGGCGGCGGTGGAGTGAACTCCTCCATCGCTGGTGGTGTAAGAGCCTCCATTTCTGGACGACCCGGTTCATGTACCAGGGCGCTCTCTTCTCCGTTGGTTTCTGCACCATTGCCATCGGCCGGCCCGAGAGCTCGCATAATAGCCAGCTCTACCTGCTGCTTTTTTTNCTTCAATTTCTGTCTTCCTTTCCGACATTTGCGACAGAACTTTGCTGTCCGCGTCGAGCTCGGTTTTCTGATCTTGGATCATCTTCTCCAGACCAGCAATGAAGCTCTCGCGTGCTGCCACACTCTCACTAACAGAACTTTCCACATTGGACAGTGTCTTGAGCAAGCCGTTGAGACGTGCGGCAAAGACTGGTGCTGATGGTACCGCCGTGGAAGGATCTGTCTGTTTTTCGTATTCTTGGTTCGCAGAATCGAGCGTAGATTTAAGCGGCGCGCTTAGCTTTCGAACTTTCTGGAACCCCGAAATAAGTGGCACAAACTCGGGTGGTGGTGCTGCGGCTGTTGTGTTCGAGGCAAATGGTGAGTTTCCAAATCCCGGTCGGGGTGCACCCTTGGCTTTATCCAGCTCTATTAGGTATTAGTACATGTGCTTCTCTTGTCAATTGCTCGTAGAGGGATTTACCATCTAGGCGCGATTCAATGGCATTTTGAATGGGGGTTTCGAAGATGTTACGATCCTTCCATACGTCAACAACACGCCGCAGTTTTCCATGTATCTCAGTTGGCGCGCCTTTGTACGCGAGTGCTGTAGCTTCTGCAATTATGGGGGAAAATGCGATTATGAAATCTTCTTTGCGGCGGATTCGTGATTGCTGCGCGACTTCTGTTTTCGAAATTCGTTAGGCTCTGCTCTGCATTCTGCTTCAATTGGGACAGTATACCATTTGCGAGGTAGATGAGGCTAAGTCTTCTCGTGGCAGAAGAATCTTTGAGTCTCTGCATCCAGAGCGCAACCGTACGATCAGCGTGTCGCCTGTGGTATGATCAATTAGCATTACGTTGAGACCAAGGTTGGCGCATGCACATACTTGTGGAACATAATCCATTGCGCGGCTGTCGCAATGCTATCATGGCTTTCGTTGAGCGCCGAAAGCCGTGCAAGTACAGCATCGTCATTGTATGCCATCGTTCTCTGTCTTTGTACTTGTTCGTGCTGTGCAAATGCTTGCTAAAGGCGTGGTCGCACGAGCAATTGCTTTCCAGCCGAAGCAGGTACCTAGCTATCGACTTCGGCGCGCGTCAAGGTGTCAGTGGATGGGCTATTGGTTTCGTTATAGTGGCAGCATGTAGTAATACTTGTCGCTTCGGCTCAGTTGATATGGCGTGAGTTTTTGCTCGTTATTTATGTATTTCTTGGGAGTGAATGGCACTGCCGACGACGTGCACGGTTAGACAATAAACAGAGCTCAATCGGTTGACCAGGCGTATGCAATTAGGCGAGCTAGCTTTGCCTAGCGCTCCACACATCAACGAACGATACCAGGCTTTCTGGTTGTGAACTGTTAGGGAGCAAGGAGGCTATGAACAGTGATATCCTTTTCTCTTGTTGCTAACTGTGCTATTTACGGTTTCATTCGTCATCATATGATTACTCTACTGTTTCCTTCTTTTTTTTTTCTCTTTTTTTTTTTAATGAATTGCCGCTCTGTGCAGGAGAGCAATTGCCCATGAAGGCACGAAGTTTGGAGGTGCTCGACACTGTTCTAGCCAGGAGGGTGTGAATCCACTACATGAATGACACTATGATGGAACACATGGATACTGCAAATGAAGAAAGGGGAAAACACAATATACATGAGAGACATGGAAATATCGCAGCGGCGAGTTATTCTTCATGAAAGCCCATGATGCCAAAATCATAGCATACCCTATACATAAACAGGAGGTCCACATTGTGGACACGTGACGTATACAACGCAAGCTGTAACTGCTGGGAGTAGGCGCAATAGTGGGCGTGTGGCATCTAATTGCTGGCTGGCTACTGTGCGGCTCCTCCTATTCCTTACCAACCTAACTGCAACTTCACAGCTACATCACAATCAAAATGGCCGACCGTTTCCCATCGATCGAAGATTTCGACTCCGGAGGTACATTAAAAAAGCTATGCATTGTTGCTTGCGACTACTAACTAATGGCGCAGTGCAAACGGATGTGAAGGACACTGCCGCTTTCGGTGAGCAGGACTTCCTCGCGCGCGAGAAGGCGCTCCTTGGCGACGATGCGGAACAATTTGCCACCAGCGGTGATGCTGCTGCGCTGGCTGAATCCAGTGGCGATCTGATCGGCGAAGGCAATGCGCCGTCCACATTCGAATCACAGTTCCCCGATCTTGCGGACCCCTCGTCTGTATGATAATACTCGTCCCTACATTCGTATATGAATGCCGCTAATAAATACCCAAAGGGAATGGCGGGTGCACCTGGAGCCTCCACGATTACCGGCCCGTCCGTTAGCTACAACTCTGGTTACCAAGCCACCGCTACCGATGAGGTAGAGCCCGAGGTGATTAAGCAATGGAGAGATAAGCGCGACGCGCAGAACGCCAAGAGAGCCGAACAACTGGCCGTCCAAAAAGAAGAGACGATAAAGGAAGCGCAGCAGAACATCGACGACTTCTACGAGAACTATAACACAAAGAAGGAGAAAGGTATTGCTCAGACTCGGAAAGATGCTGAGCAGTTCCTAGCCAACCGGGAAGACACCGTATCAGGAGGCACTAGCTGGGATAGAATTGCCAAATTGGTCGATGTCAGTGGCAAGGGAAGCAAGGGTGGCGCTTCTGGTAGTGGCAAGGAGCGTTTCCGCGAGATGTTGGTGAACCTTCGCAAGGACGAGAAAGCGCCTGGAGCTGCTGGATATTGATTGATAGAGCTCCAGCGTCCCGCCGAAGCGAAACCACAGTAACTTGACAGGACCGGCTCGACTCATATTAAAGAGACACAAACGCCTTAATGTAATCTAGATAAAATTGCACTTTCTGCTACCACAAGCATTTGAACAAAGGCCATAATATTGCGGAAGCGACCCGTTATTGATGTGGAAGCTGAACACAGCGGTTGTATTGAATCTAACCGGACTCAGAAGGCTAATCACACACGTACATTGATTATAAAACACTCCACCATTCCCTTCTTATGCTATCGAAATCGAATTTAGTCCTTGCCGAACCAGGTGTTGTGACCGGTGATCTTGCGGCCGGCAGCCCACATGGTAGCTAATACAATGTTAGTAAACAATGTCGCACATGAACATAATCGAAAGAGAACGAACCGCCAAAGGTACCCCAAAGGACAATGAGGTAGGGAGTCATGTACCAGCGGCTGCGAGAGTTCTGCGAGCTGTCAGTACCATTGCTTAGCAGCTGTGTCGTGACTTATCCTTACAATCATCCAGAGGCGAGTGTGAGCCTTGTAAGCCTGCTGGTAGAAGCGCTGGTGCTCAGGCACGTTGTTCTTAGCGTTGACCATGCTGTAAGATTGTCAGTTTCGTCCGGATCGCGCGAGGAACCGAAGGGTTAGCCGAGGCGGCTTGTCTGCCATTGAAGGCAAACCTGCCAGAATCGACGCCAGGGGTTCCGCCTCCAATTCGATTCAGGGCCATTGCTTACCCCATATTGACGGTATTTCGAATCGAGTTCGTGGTCGAAGTTTTCTGGTCGGTTGCGTGGTGGAGGTTGTAGTCGCAGTCTGCGTGAGGCCACTCGATGGAGCCTGAGGTGCAGAAATGAGGCCATAATGTGATTGGCCAATCAGCGAGGATGACTCAGCACGACTATGCGGACTTCAACTTGTCGACCTCCTGCCCTGGGATCCACTAAAATTTGCCAGCAGTATCATGATGCAACAGTAATAAGGTGTGTGATTTGAATTGCTTGCGCATCTTTTCTTGAATCTCTCTTTTTTTCTTTGCGCGTCGGCCTACTTGCCGTGTTATCGCTGATGTACGAAATTTTCGATGCGATTCGTATAAATGCGTCAACCTTCGAGAGTGTTGCAACGAGGCGCAAGCAATACTTCGAGGCGCATAGGCTCTCTGCCATGGCCAAATATTGACACGAGAGTACGAGACCGACAACACTCATTCGCACTGCTGCACCCCTGTGCCACCCAAGATGCCCACGCAGGCACATTTTCATACAGGAAATACAATACCTGCCGACGAATCACAAATAGTCCTCTGTCGCCATGCTCGAGACGGCCTGGCATAGCGCCTCGGCCAAAGCGACTCTCGACAAGGGCGACAAGTTCTCAACGTGAAACCACGACGAAGACCGCAAAACCATGCTCTATACAAGAAGAACTCGAAGCAGCAGAATTGGATGCGTCAGAAGGAGAGGCCGTTGACTGGAACACTGTAGTCCTGCGCATGGAGAGGACTCACGGCGCAAATGGTGTTTGTGCGGTCATGGGCAGACTTAGAGCTCTCGAAAAGCTTGATATTGTCATGGAAGCGGACCGAATGAGGAATGACTTTGCATATGCTGCAATTTCTTCACCAGAGAACCGGCATATTCTCTTTGTCTGCGCTGATCATCTCTTACAACGATTCAATTACCGATGGCCGAATCTTTATACCAAATGTGTGCATCACCTTCTTGAAAAAGGTGCTTTCAAGGAAGCCGTTGAAGCACACTTATGCTTGGCGCCTCAATTTATACCAGACAGACATATTCTGGGCATGTTCTTTGAGAACTTTGTTCTGAATCCGGGTGAAAAGATGCAAGCAGCACTGAAAACAATATATATCTCCTTGCCCCGGCATAATTTATACGATGTTATTGTTCCTGCTCTGTTTGAGTCAGGACAATCGAACTTGGCGAAATCCTGGCGCCAAACCTGTTTGCTCCGCAACGATTTGCCTTCTTCCGAATCCTCGGCCGCGTTTCTCATGTTTCTTGGCACTTACTATTCAAACACAAACTTTACGCCTGAAGAGCATCACCTTGTTACTCTCAAACTAGAGAAACTCATGGAAAGGAAGGCAACCTTGGGCAAAAACAGATCCGAGACTAATACGCAATCAGAGGCGCACCAAGAAATGGGAGCCCGCGTGCCAACATCCGAGAAATCTGATAGCAGTGCGCATCCAGTTGACCAAAATTCAGAGAAAAGGAGCTTGGTGAACGGTATCGTCGAAAAGCTATTTGCAAGCAATTGGACGCCTGTCGATTTTGCTATGCGACTAGCAAAGACTGCCGGCATACAATCTATAGGGGCTCGGGGACTTCAAGCTCTTGCTCTGCGGGCAAAAGATGCAACCGAAGTCGATGAGTTGATTCAATCCCTGAAAAAGCTCGATATCGTCATCCCTGACAGCGCGTACTGTACTGCAATATCGGAGTTCGCCAGCAAGGGACATGATGCCTTACTGAGCGATCTTCTACAGTCGGATATTCACCCAGAAGAATTTGATGATCAAGAAACTAGGCAGATGATCCTAAATGATTCCATCCGGAGACATGATACGAAGCAAGAACGTCTTATGCGAGGTGTTTTGAATGCGATAGAAACTAAGTCGCATCGTTTATCGCAGCTGCCGTTTCGGCCTGCCCTTGCTCCCGCCACTTTTCCTCTAGAAAAGCTTCTTTTCGACGAACCCTGGCGAATGAAGCTTGCGCTGGACCGTATGGCTTCTTTAGATCATCGACTCGGGCCAGCTGAAGCTTCTGCCATTCTACGCAGAGCATTTGCGGCTTTCCCAACTGACAGCCGTGGAATTGCATGGAACTCAAAAACGTGCTTTCGTGTCCTAGACGAAGTGATTGGCGTTGTTCGCTCCATCACTGGCCGTCATATCGCGATACCTGCCCAGCACTGGAAAGTGCTATTGCTTGGTCTTGGCTACCAGGGCAGATTCGATATGATGGAGCAACTCAGCCTGGAGATTGTTACTATGTATGACCAAAACTCTGGCGGCTTGCTTCCCGTGCACAAGACAGATTTGCCGAAGATAACAGAAGTTGGCGCTGCATTGCTGGAACATACAGAAGTGTCGGGATTTATCCCCGCTGACCTGTCCTTTTATCACCACCACCATCCTCTGTCCAAGGTTTTTGATGGTCGTTTTCAACGGCTGGCAGTGCAACTGGGTTTTAACTGGGCTCCTCGTGCTGCCCAAAGCTCAAAAATAAAAAGCACTGTGCCAAACACGATTGTGACGAGATTTAATGTGGCAGCTGGTATACACATACTTGCAAATCTGCGAGATCGAGGCGTTTTTATCGATATAGACCTTGTCGAGTCAGCGGCCCGGAACGGCATTTACCGTAGCCAGCAAATGAGACAGCGTGATGGAGACGCCAGAAGCCAATACTGGCTTTCCCCAAGACGAATGAAAGAAGTCATAGATCTCGCATGGAGATCGACCCTTATGCCAGCTGGCTATATCGCTAATCTCAGCAAGAAGGATCTACGCGCGCTGCCGGCCCCGAAGGATGACATGGCTCCTCTGTTAGAAGCAGGCAAGCGACGTGTGTGAATGAAAATCATTGTATATTATTCTAAATCATATACCCATAACTCCCAGCTTAAGCCGCGGCAAGGACCTGCCATGGCAGGCTTAATACGATATTGTACATTTCCATCACATCAATCCGACGCCGGATATTGCTTATTATATGCAGTGCAGCGCGTCCAGCGTTGATTTGGGGTCTGCGGTGACGGCAAGACCTGGATTGGCGCCACATCACAACGATCAGGATTCCTCCGAGCTACTCCTCTTGGGTTTCACCAAAAGCACAATGAATAGGCCAGCAATCAGGATGATGAGCAACAGCATGATCTTGCGTTTTGTTGTTCTTCGCTGGTAGCCTGAGGCGACTTTGAGTTCAACCTCAGCACCCTTGACGTCGGTATGCATGCGTTCGACATTATAATCAATACGATCCAACATAGTGCCCTGGTCAATGACCATGTTTTGGAGGTCGCGAAACAGATCTGACAGCTCGATGATGCCTTGTGCAATATCTTCGATCTCGCGCTCTCGTTGAGCTATAGCGGCGTCATTTGACGTAAGCTGACGCTGCTGAGCAACTTGAAGTGTAGATTGCGAGAAAGATCTGTCGGCATCGGACTCTTGCATCGAGGGGTCGATATAGGACCCTGGCGCAGGTGATGACGATCGAATATCTGGGGACGGCTGTCCCAGTCCTGCCATGCCTCGAAGCTCTGAACCAATTTCGGTCAGCAGAAAATCAATGTTGTCATGCCATAATGCTTCTTACTCTTGAGGTATGCGCTCTGCTTCTTCCGGAAATTTGCACTGGCATCCTGCACTCTTGCAGCTAGAGATATTTGTATGTTTTTGGCCATGGTCTCTTCGGCGCGGCTTATCGTTCCCGATTGTTTGGATTCTCGGACCATCTGCTCTACCCTTTGGATACATCGGTGGCAGTCATGAAAACCCTTTGTAATTTCTTGTGTAAGTTGTTCGATCTGGGCTTCCTCAGCTCTTTTCGCTTCCTCGTCATTGAACCCGGGCAAGACGTGCTTTTGATGAAGCTTCTCTAGCCGTTGGCCCTTTGTTGCAATGTCGGCTAGGAGATCAGTAATCTCATCTGATATGTCTGCCCATCGCGGAGGGAGGAGGTCCATTTCGATCACCGCGTCGCCATCGTCTTCGAATGCGCCGCTCGAGAGCAGGCCGCGCCGATCCTCGCTGGCATAGTTCCCCGAGGAGTATGCATCGGAAAACGCACCGCTGCCCGAGGCACCACCGCTATACTTGTTTCGCTGCGCAGGGTGGTGTGCGTACGACTGCCGGTACGAAATATATCTGCATGGTAGGATATTAGTGATTAGGGGCGCATTTGGGACTGCTCGCTCGGGAGTGGATTCGCACAGGTTGGTGCGGTCTCGCCACATGGCGGACGCGGTCACAGCTCGAAATTCCCGTCTTGTGTTGTGGTTTGAAGTAGTTGATGCGACTCTTGTATATTTTGAATATTGCGAAAAGGATGCGTGGTGGGGTGCGAAATGGCAATCGAGCTGAACAGTGATGCAAGTGTTGCAGCAAAGCTACCTTCCTTGCACCAAGTGTGGCCTCTTTGGGGATGACGCCGCCCCGACCAGTAGTAGCCGTTGGTGGCCTTTTGACATCAACAAGCATGTGGTGGGTCTCGTTGCCAAACTCCACCACTGACCTAGCTACCTCTCTCTACCGACCTACCTATGATGCGATGTATTCAAATAGTCCTCCGCAAACTAATTATTCGAAGGTGGGTGGCATCACCCGAATCACAGGGAGAGATGTGCCATCCAGCCCCCCATTGTGAATTTACTCGTCGCTACAGATAGGTATTTATGGAATTATGGAGAGCTTTGGCCGGCTGCCGGGGCAGGTCTATCAACCTCAGCAGACCAAGACAGCCGCCTGGTCGCGCAGGGTATGTGTTGGAGTTGATAGGCTTGCTGGCTCTCAGATAGCAGAATATGATGTGAAATATTGAAAGATGATACTCTTTAAGGATGCTAAATTGAGCGCCAGCGGTGATTGGTAGCATAGCAGGAACGCTGTCACGTGGTAGGGGAGTCTACCTTAGGTACCTGTAATAGTTTGTAGGTAGGTTAGCTGTCACTAGGTACCTAGGTAGGTAGGTACCTGTTGTTTGTGGCGGCGGGGATTTTCGGCGACAGCGCGCCAGAGTCACTTACCGACCTTATACCTCACTGTACCTACCTGGAGGGGCGGCGTGAGCTCACCCAGCGCTTGGTTGCTGTGGGCTCCAGTGGTAGCACACTGCACACAACTGTTATTTCTGCCTTGATTGTTCCCCCCTTTGCTCTTCCCCACGTCTGCTGTCGCAACTAAACAAAGACCGTACGGATTTCGAAAATCTGCACCTTCTATCACATACACTCCCGATATCTACTCTCGTTCATACTCTGTCATCATATCCACCATGGTTCGTCTGCCGCCGAGTCGCTGTCCACGCCCTCTCGCCGCCCGTTGTCGGTGACCCCGCGGTGAGGGGCTGGGACAGAAAACAATCATGGCGGCTGTTTGTTTGCTAACGCAGCTATTTTATGAAGGCTGATTCCCTCACCGAAGATCAGGTCGCCGAGTTCAAGGAGGCCTTCTCCCTTTTCGTAAGTCTATTATCCTTCGGACCCAACAGATCGCACTTTTGCGCTTTGCCGTCGCTTCATGTCGTCGCTAACTCGTTTTGCAGGACAAGGATGGTGACGGTGAGTACACCCCGAAAACGCGCTTTTCGCAAGCCCTACCGATGCCCCTCGAATTCCCGTCGAAAACCGCGGATTCTTCGACCGCTTTCGTCGCCATCGAAACTCATATTGGCCCTGTATCAGGAGTATCGAGCTAATATCAACGTTACAGGCCAGATCACCACCAAGGAGTTGGGCACTGTCATGCGCTCTCTCGGCCAGAACCCTTCTGAGTCAGAGCTTCAGGATATGATTAACGAGGTTGATGCCGACAACAACGGCACCATCGACTTCCCTGGTATGCTGCGTGATCTTTGCTATCCTACCGAGACCAAAGGCTGATCAGCTGAACAGAGTTCCTCACCATGATGGCCCGCAAGATGAAAGACACCGACTCTGAGGAGGAAATTATGGAGGCTTTCAAGGTCAGTTCTGACCAAGTTACATGCGTTAGCACGCTGCCCGACTAACCTAATATAGGTCTTTGACCGCGATAACAATGGCTTCATCTCCGCTGCCGAGCTGCGACACGTCATGACCTCCATTGGCGAGAAGCTCACCGATGATGAGGTAGACGAGATGATCCGCGAGGCCGACCAGGACGGCGACGGCCGCATTGATTGTAAGTGGCACTAATATAATACAATCGCTCACACAAGCTAATATTCGACTAGATAACGAGTTCGTTCAGCTCATGATGCAAAAATAAAGTAACTTTCGACCGGCGAGCTTTCCAATGAGCTGCATTTCTGCGATACACTGCTCTCGGGATGGAACAAACTCAGTTAGCATCACGTTGTAGGCGAGCTTGGAATGCAACGCAAGTTTGGAGAGCCTTTTTTCCGGCTTCATGATGTCAACTGATGGCAAGCGAATCAAAATCTCTTTCAGAAATACTCGAGGATTATTTGTCTACGATTTATAGGATGATGTTCCTTTCAATCTTGTCGTGAGCTTCATTGCTATGGAATTCATCACGAATTGATGATGGATGTTCAAAATTTCTTACTCGGAAATAAAAAATCTATTTAAATATCGCATTTCTGCATGCGCTTAATTGAAATGTGCATTGTTTCACTGGCTACCAGCCTTTTCTGCACGCCTCCAACCTCTGGCGTGATATAACTAGGAGCCTGGGGGCCTACAACAGGGAACCTGATCGCCACAAATAAATTCCATTACCCAATCCTCGCTCATATTACCAATATATGGCATATTGATTGTTATTTCATGAAACATTAGCTTGGACGTCCGCCCAGATACGTGCGAAACTTGTATGAAGGCGTGTCTGGTGCGCAGAGGAGAGCGGGCCGCATTTTTCCCGAGCGATGAGCGGTCGGTGGTGGAGGAGCGCTGGTGGTCTTAGTGGCCTCTTTGCTGCCCCACGTTGGACGATGGGCACGCCTGCCGACCACACACACTGTCCACGACACCTGGATGCGCATAGCTTGGTACTGGTTGTTCATTATTGCCTGAACGGAGGTCAGCCAAGTCAAGACGTCAGGAACTACAAGACGTCTATCCCGTACTTTCTTTGCACTTCATACACCTTTGTGCCGGAAACATATCCAACGAGGCGACCCATTTCCTGGGTCGTCCCCCTTCCCAAGATGAGCTCCCGTATGACGACGCCGCATCACCCCCTCACCGAGCTCTGGGTAGCCAAACATGCTGACAATTTTTGCTTAATAGTCAAACAATTCATTCGCAATGTTCGTGCCGCCAAAACAATTGCCGACGAACGAGCCGTTATCCAGAAAGAGAGCGCTGCCATTCGAGCGAGCTTCCGCGAAGAGAGCGCCGACCACGGCATTCGGTACGCTACATAAGACGGGTTTTGCGCCAGAAATGCTTCCCAGCCACTTACACTTTGATTTAGGCGAAACAATGTTGCGAAGTTGCTCTACCTCTTCACACTTGGCGAACGAACCCATTTTGGGCAGATCGAGTGCATCAAGCTGCTGGCATCACCCCGCTTCGCCGACAAGCGCCTCGGCCACCTCGCCACAAGTTTGCTGCTTGATGAGAATCAAGAAGTGTTGACTCTGGTCACAAACTCGCTGAAAAAGTAAGTATTTGAGCTCTAGCAATCGCGCAATATGCTGACTTTGTGCAGTGATCTAGGCCACTCGAACCAATACATTGTCGGCCTGGCGCTTTGCACACTCGGAAACATTGCGTCCATTGAAATGTCAAGAGATTTATTCCCCGAGATCGAAAACTTGTTATCCACGTCAAACCCATACATTCGCCGTAAGGCTGCCCTCTGCGCTATGAGGATATGCAGAAAAGTCCCAGATCTCCAGGAGCACTTCTTGGAAAAGGCGACCCAGCTGCTCTCAGATCGGAACCATGGTGTTCTCCTCTGCGGCCTGACCCTTGTCACCAGCCTCTGTGAGGCTGATGAAGAAGAAGGCGGCGAAGAAGGTATTGTGGAGAAATTCCGCTCATTTGTCCCGGGTCTGGTCAAGATTTTGAAGAGCCTATCTACCTCAGGCTATGCGCCAGAGCATGATGTCACAGGCATCACAGATCCGTTCTTACAGGTCAAGATTCTTCGCCTCCTAAGAATCCTTGCTATGGGGGATCCAGAGACCAGTGAACATATCAATGATATCCTTGCGCAAGTCGCTACTAACACCGACTCGTCGAAGAATGTCGGAAACTCTATTCTCTATGAAGCTGTTCGAACTATTCTTGATATCGAGGCTGACTCGGGGTTGCGTGTTTTGGGTGTCAATATTCTCGGAAAATTCTTGACAAACCGCGACAACAATATCCGCTACGTCGCCCTCAACACGCTCATTAAGGTTGTCGCAATCGAGCCGAATGCCGTCCAGAGACACAGAAACACTATTCTGGAATGTCTAAGGGACCCAGATATCAGCATCAGACGGAGGGCTTTGGAGCTGAGCTTCACTCTTATCAACGAGAGCAATGTGCGCGTCCTGATCCGCGAGCTTCTAGCGTTCTTAGAAGTGGCTGATAATGAGTTCAAGCCCACTATGACGAGCCAGATCGGTATTGCCGCAGACAAATTCGCGCCGAACAAAAGATGGCACTTCGATACCATGCTGCGCGTTCTTTGTCTCGCTGGGAACTTCGTGAAGGAGCAAATTCTCTCCTCTTACGTTCGTCTTATCGCAACTACCCCTGAACTACAAACCTACGCCGTGCAGAAGCTGTATATCAATCTCAAGAAGGACATCACACAGGAGAGCTTGACCCAAGCCGGGGCTTGGTGTATCGGAGAGTATGCTGATGCCCTCCTCAAGGGTGGTCAGTATGAGGAGGAGGAACTCGTTCAAGAAGTCAAGGAGAGCGAAGTTATCGATCTGTTTGCGCTCATTCTTAACAGCAGCTACGCCAATCAAGTTTCCACGGAATACATCGTCACTGCGCTCATGAAGCTTACTACACGCTTTACGGATGCATCGCAGGTTGAGAGAGTGAGACGGATACTTCAAAATCACCAAACAAGCCTGGACGTTGAGGTTCAGCAGCGTGCTGTTGAGTACAGCAACCTATTTAGCTTTGATCAGATTCGCCGTGGTGTACTTGAAAAAATGCCACCGCCACAGATCAAGGAGGAGTCACGCGTCCTCGGCCCTGCTCCAACAAAGAAATCCAAGGCTGCTAACCGCAGATCTAAGATTGTCAAGCCCACAGAGCAAGATCTTTTGGATATTATGGATACCCCTGCAACAACGATGGCACCGCCTAATGGAGGACAGAGCTCCAACTCTGACCTCCTTGCCGATATCCTTGGCGGCGGCATCACGTCTGATTCAGCCCCTGCACCGACCTCGCAGTCGAATAATTCGTCTATTATGGACCTATTTGGCGGTGGAAGCGGGTCTTCAGCGCCAACTGCTGCACCATTATCGTCAGGATTGGACATGCTATCGCAGCCTGCTGCCTCTGCTCCTCAGCAAACACAAGGTGGCCAGGGCATTGCGTGTTATAACGGCAATGACCTTAACGTTACATTCCAAGTCCAGCGCAATGCAGAGGGTATGATCCAGGCGACTGCCAGATTCCAGAACACGTCGCCCTCTGTCACCTTGTCCAATGTTGGTCTTCAAGCAGCTGTGCCTAAGTCTCAGAAGCTTCAACTTCTCAGTATATCTTCTGCAACCGTATCACCTGGAGCTGAAGCTACCCAAATGATGCGAGTTTCTGGATGCAAAGGAGTAAGTATATGCACTTCTCATTTCATTCACACATCATCCGGATTATGCTAACGTTTTATCACAGCCGCTCCGCCTTCGTCTACGTATCGGCTATACACATCCTAGCGCCGGCCAAGTGATGGAGCAAGTCAATTGGACAGAATCCTGAGGGATTTGGGAACACTGAAACCAGATCGAATAGTAGGAATGTTTAAGAAAAAGTAAATCGAAAGCTGAAGACAACGAGCAATGACCCACCCTCGTGGGGAAAAGTGAATGGTAAGATAGAGTCACACGTCAAATAAATCCTATTTTGCAATAATACATGGAAAATCACATATTTGTCATGCTGCGTTAATTTTGACTTCTGCGTCGTGCTGAATGTTAACCCAGTTAGTTATTGGCCATTTATTAACCAAAGGCGACCACCGGCCGGTGCGGAGGGAGCGCCGTCAAATCCACCCAAAGCAACACCCGAGGTCAATCAGCGGCAAGTCGCCTGCTGCTTATGTTTCATCTGCGAAAACCCTATCATAAATTGTTGGAAACGAATACCATAGCCCAGTACAAGCGACTAGTCGCCGCAAAGTTGGCCAACTTCACCGAAGGAGTCGCCCAGGTCAGGATGGCAGGGCAGGCAACAAAGTTGGGGCATTTGGACCGCACGACGACAGAACCACGCGATAAGGTGAGCCGACCTGATGACAGCATCGCTGATGATAATGAACCTATGCAGACCGTCTATCAACCGGCTATCAAGGAAATCCATTAACTTGCTCTGCAGGAACTGTTACAGGTAGAGATTACGAGTATCGACGCTCCAAATGAGAAGATTCGACTCTTGAAGCTTGGTCTGCAAGGGGGGCCATCAAAAGTGAGCGCAGATATATCAGAGAATATATACAATATCTGAATACTGGTTGACGCATAAAATTACCACAGTTTCTCGCCGGACAATGGCTAGACACATTTGTTCCGGGAGATCCGAAGCCAGGGGGGTTTACCATAGCCTCCAGTCCGTCTGCGGCCGCACGCCCTATCGATCCATACTTGGAGCTGGCTGTTCAAGAAGCACCCGAGAATCCCGCGGCAGCATGGCTGTGGAGGCCCAAAGAGGAAATCCTGGGCAAAATTCTGCAAGTGCGTGTTGGCGGAAGTTTTGTCTGTCCGCCGATTGGAGGCCTCGGTGGTATTCGCCACATCGTGCTCGTTGCTGGTGGAGTGGGAATTAATCCGCTCATGAGCATCTTGGGCTACCTTGCCGACGAAAGTGAGACGCTGAACATAAGTATCTCAATATTTTATGGCACAAAGGTTCCAGTAAATGGCAAGCTCGACAATATCCTGTTTTTAAACAGGATTAGAGCCTTATATGACCAGCGCCCAATCGCGGGCAATTTGAAGCTATTTCTCACCGGACCTTTTGATCGCACGAAGGACATAGTTGGTAGTGCAACTGGCAATTTTAGTATAAAACCTGGGAGAATGACAGCGGCTGATCTTCTACCAGAGCTGCGTACGGCCGATACCAAAGATAGTACGCTGGTGTATGTATGCGGCCCGCCAGCCATGACTGATTATTTTGTTGGGCTGTTGACGGCGCCCGATATGGCTGACATTTTCAACGCAGCACATGTAAAATCAGAGAAATGGTGGTAAGATTACGGCCAGTCTCACCAGGATTAGTAGAAACAATATATGCAAATATCAGCAAATGGTATCTTTAGTATGGCTTTTCTCATGTGAAAAATATCAAACGCCCAAGATTACATATTATCGTTGGGGCTCATGCTCCAAGCACCCGCGAACTGCAGAACGAAAGCTGAAAGTTTCCAATAGCCCTTTTCTGTCGATATTAACGCATTGTTTTGACCTAACCGAAGAGATCTTGTGCCTTCTGTCTCTGCTTGTTCCTGCTCCCATCAAACAACTCCTTGCCCGCGTTGTCGTTGCCGAGCTTGCCAGGGAACAACTCACGAGCATTTGCCGATCCTTTGATGTGGAACCCACCGCCCTCGCCAGACTGGTTTGCCACGCCTTTAATACTGAAACTTCCGCCCCTGGAGCCTGCAGGGACAGAAACAATCTTGGGGATGTCTTCCTCCCGAAGTTGAGCAGAGCCGATGGCGTCCTCTAACCTATCGAGTTGGCCACTTCCGGAACCGAACTTGGAAGGGAATAGCTCCTTGGAGCTGTTTTCTGTGCGAAGCCGCTGCTTCACAGTGCGTGCAGAGTCCCTGTTGCGAGACGAGCTACGCACGCTGTCCATGGCTGCATCACCGTCGCTGTCGCGTATCGGCGAGGCAGAACGGTCACGGCGTGAAGCTCTATCCGCGAAAAGTTCCTTGCCGCGATTCTCACGAGAGTATGAGTCTCGCCTGTCCCCGGAACGAGAGCGTCTTCTCGTGGATTGGCGCGGGGCATCGTCGTACATGCTCGCCTCGAAGGTTTCCACCTCTCCGTCCGAGTCGTGCCGACGACGGCCCCCTCCTCTGCGGTAGCCGCCGTCTCTTTCCCTATAGCGCGACCGAGAATCTTGGTTTCGCCGGCGGCGCTCTTCAGGATCGTGCTCCGGGTGGAGGAGGTAGTAACGGCTTCGCAAAGCTGCGCCAGCCTGCTTCCTGTCGCTAACAAGTGCGAATCTGATGTGAAGCGTGACCTCTGGCTTTCCTTCGACTGATTTGGCTGGAAGCGTTTCGCCAATTGGGAGCGCTGTGGCATCAGCAATCTCAATGGAGCTGAGCGCAACAATTGCATCCCGAGCAGTCGAGTCGGAGCCAAACACCAAATTTGCCGACGTGTCATCAACCCATTCGACTCTGTCAACGGGCGCGAAGTGAGTCTTGACGTACGCCTTAATATCGTCTGTGTGCAGGGAATCGACACCGCGTATGTTTATCTTGTTAGGGACAAGCGTATTTTCGTCTTCGTCGGGCTTCGGCTCGTCGTCCGCAATCTCGCCAGGTTCATCGGCTTCGTCAGGTTGCTTCAAAGCGTTAATTACGAAAAGCGGCACTTCTTGGCGGGATTCAACCATACCAGAATGTCATCCGCATCAGGAAGAGGCGCGACAGGGGCATCGTGGCTGCCCTCGGCGCCATCTCCCATCTCAATGTCCAGATCCATTGCGCGGAAGTGTTGGTGGAGGATAGTTCGGGAGTGGATTGCGGCCACTGTCTAGAGGGTATAATGAAGAGAAGTAGCTTCTGCTCTTGATAAATGTTATCAGGCAAATAAGGCTATAAACGCTTAAGTGCCGCGAAACAGCGAATGTGGTTTCATGAAACGGTGGTATGCACAGTCGCAAAATCGTGTGATGGCAGCGCAGGCACGCGATATTGTAGCACTGGGCCGCTTAACTCTAGCTGCCTTGCACAGCACATGGCTAGGTGCGCTTTAGCGCCTCGCTGGTGCGCAGCCGGATTTTCATCATGGCAACTCAAATTTAGCATAATGGAAAGATTCCCCTTTAAATATACAATTATACATACATATATATATCTATATTAAAAAAAAAAAAAGACTCTAAAACCTCTCGCCAAAGTGATTTCACTGGTTCTAGTTGGTGCATATAGGAATAGGGAAATACGCAAGGCTGTGTGAGCTCTGGGCCAACCACGTGCGCGCTCTAGCCGCCAGACTTGACCATATAGTTCTCTGTCTCATCACACAGCTTTATTCTACGCTTGTTCATCTGCACAATAATGGGCCGTTTTGGTGAGGCAGTTGTCCTACTATTGGAGACCTATGGAACATGCGTATCACTGGTGCGCAGCTTGAGCCGCAAAGAGAGACGTCGATCTCAGGAAGGTCTGCAGTCAGCCCTTCGACTTCATCGTCAGCTCCGCTCGGATAGGAGTAAAGTAAAGAGTTTGTACTCAGATCAACTATCTAATCATGGAGCAGCTTTCCAGAAAGGAGACAGTACGTATTCGAACCCGACACCGGCCGATGCGCAAAGCCTTATCAATGGAGGCTAATACCATCACAGCTAGATCACGTCTCTGCTTGCGCAAGTTGGTGAAAAGATTGGAAGCAACTATCCAGAAGGTGATTCGTCTATTTAAAGAGGATGAGCTATCCCGGATAGATTATGCTTCGCTCCTGTCCATTTCTAGGTCGTCAAGAACTGAGGCAATGAGGACAATGTCATGCTTGTCCTACAGAGTGTGTGGTAACAGACACAGAAGCAAGAGGGATCCGAGTCCGGAGTCAAAAATCTCGACCAAATCAAAGCGAAAACTGAAGAAAGAACATATGGCCAGGCCCAGTGACTCTCGCAGTCATCTCTCAAGGCGAACTAACCCTCGGAAAACCTCTCAAGGTTCATTATCTACGACGACAATCTCTTCTGACAGCACTAAGATCGGCGAAATCAAGCAAACGAAACAGAATAAGCCACCAAAAGTGGCCAATGTGTCGTATCCTCTGAAATCCAGACGAAAACATGGCGCGGGCGCGAAGGATAGAAGTTGGTGGAATCCGTCTAGAGGGAGATAGAAGCTACGTTGTCAAGTGGACACGTACTAGAAATGAGAACACCAAAATTTCCGCAGAAAAATATGAAGTAACAACGTAAAGTTTCCAGAACGAAAATACATAATTTTTATTTATACAAATTAACAAAATAAACGCCCACTAGGGAGTCTCCTGTCATCCTCGGGCAAGGTTGTAGTAGTGAGCAAGAACCACAGCCCCACCATCACCCACAACGTCGCAACCCCGCGATCCAAAAAAATCACCAGAGCTTGTCGCAAAGTAATCATCTGAGAAGAAAAGCCGCGTCACGCTGTATTCCACGAACCAAGCGACAGCTAAAGATCAATAGACCGTTTATATCCATATCATCTCGCTACTATTCGCAGCTAGAAGCGGTCATTTGCCAAGAACAGTCGAAATTTTTGCCCTCGCGGGATCTCGAAAAGACAGAGACGCGCAGTGTCAAGCGATGAATTGAGTGCCGCAATCATGCCTCAAGATCCGGCCGCTGCCCTCAGCTCATTGCTGCGTAGTGCATCCATCGACGACCACGATGAAGTACTAAAGGCTGCAAACCTCGCTATCAAAGCCGACAAGAATGACCTTCTCGCCAGACACACCAAACTTGTAGCGTTGCTCAAGCTCGACCGATTCGACGATGCTGTGCGGTTTCTTGCAGAGAGCGGCTCTGCACTAGAATCCAAGTGTGTAATAGAAAAGGCATACGCACTCTATAAGGCAGGGGAGTTGGAAGAGGCCACATCGGTATTGAAAAATGCTGGTTTGCGAGAGCGCAGCCTGCAGCACATCGCCGCCCAAGTTGCCTACAGGGCAGAGCGATTCGGTGAAGCCGGCCAGATCTACGAAGAGCTATTGGATGGCAATGTGGGTGACGAAGAGAATGACCTCAACATCAACCTCAAGGCAGTGCATGCTCAAGCCGAGTGGAGTGGTCTCTCCGCGCCATCGGAGCCACTTCGCAATATGCCGGATTCTTTCGAGCTCTGCTATAACGTTGCCTGTGCAAGCATCGCAAGAGGAGAGCTTGGCTATGCTACCAAACTGCTCCAGCGTGCAGCTATGCTCTGCAAGGCCTCGGATGATCTGGACGAAGAAGACAAGCAAGCCGAGCTTCGACCGATCTGGCTGCAGCAGGCATATGTCTATGCTCGAGAGGGCAAGCTCAAGGAGGCACTAGATCTGTACAATTCGATCGGTTCCCTGCGGTATGATCAGACAAACTATTTTTTATTCAAATACTGATTGTAGATCTAGGGATGATGATGAGGACTTCATCATTGTTGCCCGACAAAACCGACTTTCAATTGAAACCAAGGCCTCAAACCCATATCTGTTACACCGACAAATGGCTGGTGGGAGTGTCAAGCCGGTGAATGCCAAGCTATTTAGCTACCAGTCGAGTCGTGAACGCCAAAACTCGTATTTACTGGATCTGGATGTGCACAAGGCAAACGGTGTCGAGGAAAAGACACACAAGTTTCTCCAGCAGTCAGAACAGCCAACAAACAGCGCTAGCGTCAATGCAATGGCAGTTGTAAATGCTGCTGCTGTCGCTGACGGACTTGATGACAGAGCGGCGGTGCGAACATTGCAAGCTCTCGCAATGAAGCGACCTTTTGACGTCGGCCTGCTTCTAACCATTGTCCAGCTGCAGCTGCGCCTCAGCCGCAAAGGAGCTGCTCTGTCTCTCCTCCAAGGATTCTTCACTCGCCTGGAGAAGGAGGACTCTGATACAGCAAGAGATGTCCGATTCAGCCCCGGTCTGGTCGCACTGGCCGTGTCGCTGATGCGGGCCCAAGGACACGAGAACTCCGCCAAGGCCGAGTTTGTTACGGCCGCTAAGCACTGGACAAAGCGACCTACAGCATCCTCTGACTCTCTGCTGAGAGAATCGGGCATTGAGCTTATGCGCTCATCAAATCCTGAGGATCTGAAGCTAGCAGGATCAGCTTTTGAGAAGCTCTTCACAGAGCACAAGGGATCTCACGTTGCCTCTGCTGGTCTCGTTGCCTCACTTGCCGCAGTAGACACGGACAAGACTAACCAGCACTTGTCTGAGCTCCCGCCCGTAGAGTCTCTCATTAAGGGAATCAACGTCAAGAGCTTGATCCAGGGCGGTGTTGTAGCCGCCCCAAGCCGCCCTAGCACCAAGAAGCGGGCGGCCACCGACGCAGCGGAAAAGGTAACGACAAAGCGCCGCCGCCGCCGCTTGCCCAAAGACTACGAGGAGGGCAAGACACCCGATCCCGAACGCTGGCTGCCTTTGCGTGACCGCTCGTCGTACAGGCCAAAGAACAAGAAGGGCAAGAAGAAGGCCGCTGACTCGACTCAGGGCGGCGTCGTCAAGGAGGAGGAGACACTGGGGCTTGTTGGCGGTGGCGGCGTCAAGGTTGAAAAGTCTGGTGGTGGCGGAGGCGGCGGCGGCGCGGCCAAGAAGAAGAAGAAAGGCAAGAAATAGAATCGCGGTGCTATTTCGTCTCGTCTTTTCGGCGCCTAGGAGTTGATGTGCCGACATATTAAAGCATACACGACCTGGACGAAGAGCAGGCCTCAGAATGCACAACACGTGGTAGTTTATCCCGGCCCGGCGCTCATATGCAGGGGGAAATAAAATAGTACAAATAGTCTTTTTGCTGTTCCTATAAAGACACGCTTCTGTGCTGAATATGCTCCTGTCTCTTCTGGTTCCACTCCAGAGTACACTCCCGGCACTCGCTAAATAAGGCAAAGGTAGATCGCAAAGTAATTCTTTTAATTCTCTCGCCACTGCGGTTGCGCAGCTAGCCGTATATCCGGGTACAGTGGCGCGAGGTCCATGTTCATTTGTAATACATTTATGCATCCGCAACTTGCGGAGCACGACTGGCAAGCTTTGTCAGACCTTGGGTCGACTCGGGTCTTTCTTTTTCTCCTTCTTCGTCCTCCTCCACCTCACTGTCTGTACTGTCGTCAGACTCTGGTTGGACGGCAGCTTCTGTAATAATATCGGCTTTACTCTCTGGCTTTAAATGTTCCTCATCGGACTCGGTTTCAATAATAGGCAGAGAGGACCTGCGCCCATCCGAGAAACTCACAGCCACTTCGCTTTCACCGTCAGACGGGATTGCAAGTCGCCCGCCAGCGGAAACAATCCTAGCTGCCTGCGCTGAGGAATACTTCCGATGAAGCTCTCTGAAGCTCATGGCAGTAGCTGTATTTGCGCTAGCAGCGGATTCTCGTCGGTCCCGTGAATCGGCACCTTCAGAGGCGCCTTCGATTGCAGAATGGAAGTCCTCATCACCTCCATAGCTGAGGCTGGGAGAGGGGGGTTGATCACCTTGATGTTGAAGTTTCAAAGCCATGATCTTCTCATCATTTGACATGTTTTGGATCTCAGTGCCCAAGTTAATGACCGAAGCTTTCTTGCCGTGAACGACAAAGCTGCCTGTGCCGCGCGATAGCATGCTCTCTCTTCCAGCCTCTTCGGATCGAGTGGAATCCGGCTCTTTACCTCGCTTGCTCCTGTGGTGTGACAGGTGGCCTGCACTCTCTCTAAGAGTACGTTGGAGACTGCGGCGCACCTTCGTTCGCTCCAGCCTATCCCGTTCCGCTGTTGCATCGGGCAAGTCAGTGGTGAGAGAGCTATTCACCTTGTCTGCAGCGTCTTTCTCCATTCGGGTTTCAAGGAGACCTGCTTGCCTCAACAGATCTCTCTCCTCAGCGTCCATATCGTCCAAGTCGCCAGACTTGCGCGACTGCGCACTTTCCTGCTCGCCTTGAGGTTGTGTTCTCTTGGGCCTTGGGCTTGAGATTGGAGTTCTGATCGGTGATGCTGCACTTGTGGAGGATGCCGCATCCGCCTCCGTCTCCTTCAGCATTTCCCCGTCCTTTGGTGTACCAATTGCGCCGGAGAATCGCGCAATAGGTGGCTCTGTTGGTGTGACAGGTCCATTCTCGCCCATGCTATTCTTGGTCGATTTTGACTCGGTCCTGGCAATGGAAGGCTTTGGAGTGGGCGAGCCAAGTTGTTCCATATTCTGCTTATTGCTTGGGGTCGACAAGACGGGGGAGGTTGGAAGCTCTTCGTTGAAGTCCTGAAGTAAGATATCCCGATGGCAAGTTTCTTTCCAGATTTGCATCCGTGTCCACTTCAGCTGTGCGCTCATGCGAGCTGCCGCAGATAGCAGGCTCTCTCTCGTCCTCGGTTGAATAGGCGCGAGTATTTGAAGATGCCGAGCGTTCCGTAGCTGCTCCTCCAGTTGTTTTTGGGCCTCTTCAACCTTGCGATTGGATTCGGCAATTTGATGCTGCATGAATCCCCGACGTGCAATCTGTATGTCTTCTGCCATCTTATAATCAATTTTTCCGCGGGCTATTGTGACGGGCCCAGTCGGCGTTTGGACAAGTTGAATACCGTCGGAGCTATCGAGACGTCTCATACCTCTCCTGCCCTGGCCATCGTAGTTCCCACCAATGATGCCGCGCATTTTCACGCCTGACGTCCTGAACGCAGCAGCGTAGTTCAGTTTAGCTAACCAGTCGTTCAGCTCATCTTCATTATCTGCGAGGAGCACCTCATCCAGTCCTTCTTGTCGCACGTAAATGAACGCGTTTTTGTGCTTTTTATATGTCGTATCTAGCAATGCGACTGCGCCATGCGTCGACATTAATGCATCTGGTTTGAATTCATGGAGGGGAGGGTTGAAAATAATCGGGATCCCGTCATTTCCCGCCTTGATGTGGTTCTCGTATTGATGCATGAGGCTTTTCACCCAGCTCGTATTGCGGAAGAAGTACAGTTGCGCACCAGTGAGAATGGCCCCCCATTCTTGCCAAGGTGAACGAGTTTTCCTTTTTTTGGCGTCTTTTCGCCATAGCAAGCCGACTTTCGTGATCTTGATATCAACGATTCCCTGGGGAGCCTCTTCAGGATTTGTAGCCGTCTTTTCAGACATGAAGGCATCGGGGCGTGATCTCGCGGATACGATTTGAAGAACTCCTGTACGAAAGAACGTCTTCTGTAGATCATTCATATTCAGAGAAGTTGCCGTGCCGAGATAATTGAAATGGTCCTCCAAGTACATTGTATCCTTCCAATTTGGCCGCAAAGCATCAAGATTGCCTTCAAATATCAATGTATATGGGTCGATAGGTTCCTTTGCTGAACGAGCTGCCGTATCACCTCCTGGACCGGGGATCAAGGGCTTTCGCTTCGACTTTATAGATGGGTTTCGGTCAGTGCTCAAGTCCAAGTCGTCTTCGACGTGGATAAACGGTGTGTACGATATATTATCGTAGAAGCATTCTAAAATGTCGTCAAAAATGCCCTCCCCGCGGGTATTTTTGATGTAGTCCAACTTTTGCATTTTGTGCTTGTTGTTCTTGTTGAAGACATCGGTGTGAAGAATGAGGAGCGAGAATGCGATGAAGTATGCTTGATCAGGCGAAGAGTAAATACCGGGATTACATTCATGGTAACGGTTTGCGAAGGCTTGAAGAAATCGGTCGATTTGCTGCGTCTCCTTTGGCAATTCTGCTTGCATAAGAAGCTTCCTCAGGGCCATGTCCATGGGGTCTCCAAAGAAACTGAAGCGCCTCATGTAACTGCGCAAAACGGTGCCTAGGAATGCATCTGTACTCTTGGCCAAGCTGGCCGCTATGATACCGCGGGGAACATCTGCTTCCAATCGTTCCAGATATTTGGTGGCGGATTCATCATTCTTTCGTTCGGGCAAAGTTATGGTATCGCGACTCAACTGTATCGAATTATTATGTGATGGAACTGAGCCCGGAGTCAAGGGGGTCAAAGTTCCTTGCCGGGCGAGATCCGAGTTTTGACGAAGACGAGATATACCAAGCAAATCACCAAAGCTTTTGCGACCGGTTGATGTAGACGTCCTGGCTTGTGGGAGAGTGAGGTGGTCGTCAGTGGAGTCCCGACCAAGAGAGCTCATGGTTGAGGACCGCCCGCGCAATACACTGACCCGAGTGGGCGATGACTGCCCAGAGCGACCGTCCTTCGTATGAAGAGCGGCAACGGTAGACGACTGTGAGCCATTCCTACTGTCCGTACCGTCAAGATTTGCTCTAGGAGTCGTAGCACTTTGCGATGAAGCTGGACGAGGAGTTGCAGCCACGCTCAATGAGGATGATGACGGTGCGACGATCCCGGCTTTGCTCTTTTGTGGCAAATGCGCCAAAGGAAATAGAGGTTCGGGCGTCTTTTTCATCCTTCTCAGACGAAATATGGACGATGTAGGCGTCTTCTTCGGTGTTGTGTTGGGGCT
This sequence comes from Lecanicillium saksenae, assembly GCA_027627215.1. NCBI lineage: Eukaryota > Fungi > Ascomycota > Sordariomycetes > Hypocreales > Cordycipitaceae > Corniculantispora > Corniculantispora saksenae. The sequence continues at coordinate 29,183 of JANAKD010000020.1, read as the reverse complement.
CGATAAGAAGGCGTTGTCGTTGGAGCTGGCATCAGACCTGGATGACTCGGACTGGCGATAGACCGGAGTATTCAGAGACGTCCCATTGGATGCAGTTGAAGTACGTGACTCCAACGGTGGAGACTGAGGCTCATCTAGGTTTGCCGTGGCAGGTCGGCCGCGAACATCATTGAACGACTTCCTGGACTGCTTCTGGCTCTTCGGCCGACTTGGGTAGTCGCTATCACGGGGAATGTCATTGGAGCGGCGGAATTTGGCGGCAGCCAAGCTCATTCGTGATTTGACTTTTCGAGGGCCGTTGAGTTCATTGGTGGGCGCGGTGGTGATGATGGCAGGGGCTGAATTGAACGTTAGCGAGAAGGGAAGTCATTGTGGCATGGTGAGTGTAAAGTGCGTACTCGACGGTAGGGGAGGGAGTTGCTCGGCTTGTTGCTTTGCTTTGAGGGACAGCTGAGAATCGGACGCGTTTCTGAATCGCAGAACGGAGAAACGCTTCTGTCTGCTGAGGTCATCGTTATTGTGTGACGTATCGGGCCGGCTGGTAGTCGAGTCGCGGGGAGTGTCATTTCTGGTGGCAGCGTGATCGTCGTGGTCTGTTGTCTCTCCATCAGAAGGCGCGGGCGCGGTGGACTTTTCGGCACGCTTGTCGCTCTTTGACGAGGCGTCGTGCTGCCCTGTGTCAGATTCACTGGCCGGGTTGCCACGACGGCGTAGAAAAGGCATCGTGAGGATCGCCATGCATGGTAGAGCGCGCAAGGCTCCCTGGTGGCCGTTTGGCTGGGGCGACGTGGAATCGAGCAGGTTAGGCTGCAAACATGTCAGGCGGTGTGGAGGCTTGAGTAGAAATCGCGGTGATGTAGCAACTGGTGAGAGAAGGAGACCAGAGTCACAAGGATAAGAAAGACCAGGTTACTGGGCCAGACGGCGAGATGGTCTCAATCAGGGCAATTGGGCAAATCCACTGTAGTGGTAGGTTGTATTCAGTCAAGTGGAGTTTGGTGCTTTCGCAAGCCAGGGGCTGGACTTGGTAGGCACAGCACACAGGTCCGAGAAACGCGCAGCTGGGATTGGGCGACCCGTTAGGCTGTTTTTTATGGGCAGGGGACCAGCCAGGTAGGTATCTGGCGAATGAGAGACTCGTGCGCACCAAGCCAGAACGAAGCACCAAACTCACCCAGTTGGAGACGCACTGGCGCATTTACAGCATCCTCTCCGAGGGGTAAGTTCGCCGCATCACCACTGCGATAGAAAGCACTGTACTTAGGTACCTTGGATACCCATGTACCTAGGTAGGATTTATTTAGGTAGATGGCTAGTGCTGCTTATTAGTGCTGTACCTGCCCTGGATGGCACGCAGTGAGCCCTCCGCAGTTTCAGTGCCTAGGTACGTACCTAGGTACCTAGGTAGGTAGGCAAGTAGGTATCGATTCCTCGCACCAGCCAATGGGCAGAGGCGCAGCCACAACAGGCCCCGCCCCATCCTCGCAGCCGTTGACGGCACTCGATACCGTATCCGGCGGAGCATTCTGCACCTGTGACCACCAGGCAGCCAACATAATGCCGAGAGCTTCCTTGATCGAAACTCAACTTTATCGCTTGTCAGCTATATGAATACTGGTGCATTTCGAAGCACTCCAACACACTCTTGCGATCCTCGTCGACCTCTCTCTCGTACTCTGCGAGTCTGCCTGTGCGACTAATGCTCGATCCGCGATGAAGACAATCAGCATTGCAACCGCGCTACTGGCGGCTGTCTCTGCCCATAGGCTCGGAGGGGGTGGCCATTTCGGTCGCGATGTGGTCAATACTCAGGCGCATGCTGGTGTCATTAATGGAAACGCACCCGTGTTTCCTTTCCTGACCAAGCTGAGGGACAGTGCGGTTGAATTCTTCTTTGGCCGACATCCTGCCAAACACTACACCAAGTCGACAACGAGCATCGAAAGCTTGCGCAACAAATATGGCGGCGATATAGTTATGCGTTTCAATGTTACAACAATTGCGGAGGAGCAAGCACTTGCCGATGCGTCCAACCGCCTCTTTCTTGACGTCTGGGCCGCCACTCGCGACTATGTTGATATTCGCATGCCCACTAACCAGGTGTCGCCGCTTCTTGGCCTGCTGCCGAAGAAACTCCAGTCTTCACACTTCACATTGATATCCGATCTTGCGAAAGCTGTATATGACTCCCTCCCCAAAGATGCATCATCTTCTCTGATCGGGCCCAAGGGCGCATCCCAAGGACACACGAGCCGCCTCACCGTGTCTGATAACCTCTTCTTCACGAGATATCATGCGCTCAAGACCATCACACAGTGGATGCAGCTCTTGGAGTCTATCTTTCCAGAGCACGTCCAATTTATTACCATTGGAAAATCTTCTGAGGGACGCGACATTCCCGCCCTTCGAATCGGACACCCAAACCCAAACGCTGGAAGTGATCCAAGGCAGACAATGGTGCTTGCAGGAGGTCTTCACGCGCGTGAATGGATCACGACAACAACAGCCAATTATTTGGCCTGGTCACTGGCTACAGAGTTCAATAAGGATCCTCTGATAACCAAATTCTTGCATCATTTTGATGTCGTCGTTATCCCCACTCTGAACCCCGATGGTATGGAGTACTCGTGGGATACAGATAGGCTGTGGCGCAAAACGAGACAGGAAACTAGCCTTCAGATGTGCAGGGGTTACGACCTTGACCGATCCTTTGGATTTGGCGATCCTTCCGAGCACATGCAGGGCGATCCTTCCGAGCACATGCAGGGCGATCCTTGCTCTGAGGACTTTGGGGGCGAGGAACCATTTGAGGCCACCGAGGCCGCAGCATTCGCAAAGTGGGCACATGAGGAGATGGAAAAGAATAACGTTGACTTCATTGGAATGGTCGATTTCCATTCTTACTCGCAGCAGGTTCTCTTCCCCTACGCGTATTCTTGTTCTGATGAGCCCCCAAATCTAGAGAATTTGGAGGAGCTGGCATATGGTATTGCAAAGACTATTCGTCTGACCACTGGGGAGGCGTATAGCGTTTCACCAGCGTGCGATGCTGTTATGGTGGCAGACAAGACAGAGGGCAAATTTTCGCGCCGCCGAATAAACGAAGGTGCTGGTTCTGTGATGGACTGGTTCTATAAAGATATGAATGCTCACTTCAGTTACCAGATCAAATTGCGTGATCATGGTCTATACGGGTTCCTACTCCCAGAAGACGAGATTATTCCGACTGGTCGGGAGATGTGGTTCGTTTTGAAATATGGCGCCGATTACTTGCTGGGTAATAATGGAATCGAGTTGACCAAAGAGGAGACGGAAGGCAAAGAAGGGCAAGATATGATGAATCAGGAGCTTCGCCGCCGTCATATGGGTCAGTAAGGCATAAATTGTATAATTTTCAAACAAGCAATGTATTCTTTTTCTCTCTCAATATAAAGCTCTACAGCAGTGAGCATTCAGCCGTACGTATGAATTGTTGCCAGGAGCAAAGTTACAACCCCATGACATGACAAGAATCAAGCTCGCAACTGCATCCGCCAAGTCAGACCTATTTGTTACTGCTATGGCTACTGCACGCACATACTGGGTTCCATGACATGCAAAAAATTTCGGCTATCGCCGAATATGCATTCGGCTTAAGATAAATTTAATTGCTAGCGTGAACTGTCGTGGATTCTATCAGCAAACCATTACTAACCAAATACACATTGTCCTGAGAGAATCCGGTCTGACTGGGCCGGCATGAATTGCGTGCCCCGCCGCGGGGTGCCCTGTTGACTCGAACCTCAAAGGGAAGGTGGGCTGTTTAACTTTCGGGGCCGTATTTAGCGAGCAGGTGCGGCTCGCAATTTCGCATCAATAACTCCCTCGCATCGGAATTCCCATCCTTCTCTCTTCTCATTCTACGCAAATCCATTGAGATTTGGCCAAGATGTGCAGGGCTGCTGAATCCCTCGCTACCAGCGCGGCGAACGTGCCAGAGCGCGACCTTCTCCCCACCAATGTCGTGCCACGCCACTACCAACTGGAACTGGAGCCCGACTTTGGCAACTTTACATTTAACGGCAAGGTTATTATTGACATTGATGTCGCCGAGGACTCTGATTCCATCACCCTCAATACCCTAGAAATTGATATCCATGGTGGCAAGATCACCTCTGGAGGAAAGCAAATCAGGTAAGTCCAATTTCAGTGACCCGCGACTATGGCAAGTGTCTACTTCACCGCCTCAATCGTCGGGGACGCTCTATTGGCCATTTTGGTCTGCCCGTTTCAAGACGCATGTTAACAATTCCTCTACAGCCAGGATCTCAAGATAACGCAGGATGCACAAAGTCAGACGAGCACGATTTCCTTTGCTGGGCAGCTTAACAAGGGCGACCATGCCCAGCTTGAGCTGACTTTTCTTGGCCAGCTAAACGACAAGATGGTCGGATTTTACCGCTCTGGCTACACAAAGGCGGACGGAAGCCAAGGTTACATCGCAACAAGTCAAATGGAGCCGACTGGTGCTAGACAGGCATTCCCCTGTTTCGATGAGCCAGCGCTCAAGGCGACATTTGATATTACTCTCATTGCTGACAAGCCCCTGACATGCTTGAGCAACATGCCCGTCAAGTCGGAGGTTGATGTACAGTCCACGATTACGAATTCCACTCGCAAAGCTGTCAAGTTTGATACATCGCCTTACATGTCGACCTACCTGACCGCATTCGTCATCGGCGAGCTCAACTATGTCGAATCCAATCTCTTCCGCATTCCTGTCCGCACCTACGCCACTATCGATCAAGATATCGAGCACGGTCGTCACGCTGCCGATCTTGGAGCGCGCACTCTTGCACTATTCGAGAAAGAATTTGGCGTTGACTTTCCCTTACCCAAGATGGACCAGATTGCCGTTCTTGACTTCGCGGCGGGAGCCATGGAGAACTGGGGCTTGATTACCTACCGAGCTGTTGATCTTCTAGTTGAGGCTAATGCAGGCGCTTCACACAAGCGTCGTATTACCGACATCGTTCTTCACGAACTTGCCCACCAGTGGTTCGGAAACCTTGTCACCATGGAATGGTGGGAAGGTCTCTGGCTTAAGGAAGGCTTCGCTACCTGGGCTTCGCTATACGGCGCCAATGTATTCTACCCTGATTGGGATATCTGGGCTGATTTTGTCAGTGGCTCGCTGCAGGAAGCTCTGCGACTTGATTCGCTTCGCAGTAGCCATCCTATCGAGGTGCCTGTCAAGAGTGCTAACGAGATAAACCAAATTTTCGACGCTATTTCGTACGAGAAGGGATGTTCCGTTCTTCGCATGATTTCGATGCATCTAGGTGAAGACGTATTCTTGAGAGGCATCAGAGACTATCTCCAGAAGTTTGCCTACAAAAACACTACTACCGAAGATCTGTGGAACTGCTTGAGCGATGCCAGCGGCAAGCCAGTAACTGAGGTCATGGCTCCTTGGACGCGCGAACTAGGATATCCTGTAATTTCTGTCTCAGAGGACGCTACCAACAACACTGTTACAGTGAAACAGAGTCGTTTCCTTCGCACGGGCGACGTCACTCCTGAAGACGATAAGACAGTTTATCCCGTTATCCTTGGACTTCAAACAGACGCAGGTATCGATCGTTCATCGGTAATGACTGAGCGAGAAATCACACTCGATGTACCAGCAGGCAGCTTCTTCAAATTGAATGCTGCTCATCCTTCAGTCTACAGAACACAGTACTCTGCTGAGATCCTCGCTCGCCTCGGAAAAGCTATCCAGGAAGGAAAATTGAGCATCGCGGACAGAACCGGCATGGTCGCAGACGCTGCAGCTTTGACCGCAGCTGGCTATACAAAGACCTCGAGCTTCCTGTCACTTGCACAAAGCTTCAAGCATGAGACTTCTTTCTTTGTGTGGACGGAGCTCCTCGCCGGTGTCGGTGACATTTCGAGTGCTTGGATGTTCCAGGACGAAGCTGTAACCAATGGTATTAGGGCATTCAAGAGAGATCTCGTAACCCCCATCGCACGCAAGCTTGGCTTCAACATTACCGAGGCCGATGGTCACGTCGACCAACAGTTGAAGGATATGATTATGCTTGTGGCTGGTATGAGTGGTGATGAGGAGGCGATCAAGACCGCGCAAGATATCTTCAAGAAGAGCTTGAGCGGAGAGGCATCTGCTTTGCACCCTACATTGAGAACAACCGTTTACTCAATTGTATCTCGAAATGGTGGCGAGGAAGAGGTATGTCAAGATTGGCTCGGCAGACTTTTCATTGCATAAATGACGGCTAACATTCGGCTTCTTCTTTTCAAAACAGCTGGATCAACTTTTGAACATTTACAAGACCTCTGGCGTGACTGATGAGCGCATCTCTGCCCTGAGAGGTTGCGGTTTCTCCGGAGACCTGAAGGTGATACGAAAATTGTTAGCCGCTCTAGACAGCCCTGATGGTGTCAAGGAACAAGATGTCTACATCCCGCTTCGAGGACTTCGCAGCACCCGGGCTGGTGCAGACGCGGCGTGGCAACACTTGCTCAACAACTGGGACAGCTACTGCGAGCGTTTCCCCCCCCGGTCTTTCGATGCTCACCGGTCTTGTCAGGGTCTTCTGCGACAACTTGGCCACAGCTGAGCAGCTCGCGAAATTCAAGGCATTTTTCGAGGGCAGGGACACTCAGGGTGTCGATAACGCTATCCGCCAGGTCATTGACGTAACGCAGTCAAAGGTTTCCTGGGTCGAGAGAGATCATGATGATGTCGTAGCCTGGCTCAAGGGCAATGGTTATATGCAGTAGATGTTGGCTTGCTTAAAAATACCCAGAGAAATACAATTCTATCGAGGTTGAAGTACTACTATCTCAAATTGGTAAAGAAACCATGCTGAAGTCGAAGTAGAACGGTGACGTGACTACTTGGACACGCCTTGGGTGGCGACGCCGGCTTACAGGACAGAAGACGACGATGCTGGCGTAAAGACAATCAACACAGGAAGAATAGCCTTGGAGAGGACTCAAAGGACACGAGTCACAGATTGGCGATGTTTTCTTCACTGGCATCCTGTAGTCGATGGCTTTTATTATGCCGTCACACACCGGTCTTCGGGTGGATTGTGTTGCCGAGATAAGTTTTTTTTACTGCGGAGTTTTGCGCAGTGCGGAGGCAGGCAAGGCTGGCCGTGTGCTGACGCCAACACGACCAATCCACTGCTGGGGCTGTGGCATACTCAACTTGGGGGGGGGAGGACGGGGTCGGATTGTTTTTTCTTGCTGCATTGGATCGCCTGCGTCGCGTCCGAGTTCTTCAGGCAGAAGAATGTTTTCGTAAGGCTCCGGAGCCTACGTGGTGAGACTGCGCAGATTTGTAAGCCTGTGATGCCTGATGCATGGACACGAGGCGCAACAGCTTGCGGCCGCACCCATGGATATTCAAGTGGGAGACGATCTACCAGTTTGGCTTCGCTTCTTTGACGTCTTCTCCTGCTGAGAGGACCGTCGCGCGAGATCCAATGAGACGCCTTGCCTGCCCGATGGTCCGTTATGCCACAAGAGGCAAATAGCAGCCGTCCTACCGGCGGTTGGTTGCCCATTCGCCAAGATCCATCTAACCCGTCCATCTATGATCATGTAATCCGCCTGCCAAAACCCAGGGGTCACTACGCTAGTTTCTCCGCAAGACCTCTGCCGCATGTCCGCCCCTGCAGGACTGTAGGGCCCTCCTGGGCGGAGACACCAGCACGCGGCCGGCCAATTGCTGAGGATTCTTGTCCGATGCAATTTCCATCTTTAGCGGCCCGCGAGCTTCAGATGGTCGGCTGGTCGCACCCACCAGACTTTGGCTCCGTTGCAGGTCGGATTCAGGGCCAGCCAGGCAAGAGGGAGAAATCCCCATTTAAGAGGCCAGCGTCCCGCCTCAAAATCTGTCTGTCCCTCGTCCACATTCTTCACTACTGCAGCTTTAATTGAGCCACCTTCTCTCTCCCATCCATCCAAACATCTTTTTATTCACGCAATTCAAGCCACCGCCAAGATGCCCGTTACTCTTGAGATCCCGGACCAGTATAGGTGAGACTTGCATCCGTCGCCGTCGCAGCTACCGCCCCAGAAATGCTAACTGTCCTCTTCAGCTATGTTCTCGCTGTTGCTACCAGCACCTTCTTCCTGAACACTGTCCACATGATGCGCACAGCCAAGTTCAGAAAGCTCGCCAAAGTCGCCTACCCTGCAAGCTATGCGAGCGAGGAGGAGGCCGCAAAGAACCCCACCGCCGCCAAATTCAACTGTGGTATGTAGTTGCGCCAACGCGGCATCTCCGTCCATTTTCCACGGAGGTGAAACCATTGCGCAAAATCTGGTTGCTAACGCGTGACTCTGTAACAGCCCAGCGTGCCCACGCCAACTACACTGAGAACCTTGCCCCCTTCCTCGGTGCTCTTTTCATTGCCGGTATCCAGCACCCCGTCGCCGCCGCCACTCTCGGTGGTGTCTGGTCTGTATCGCGTTTCCTGTATCTGCTCGGATACACCAGCGACGCTGGCCCCAAGGGTCGTATCGCGTAAGTGTTGCACCCCATCCCTCATATCACCGGCTCTCACTAATGCTCTTACAGTGGCTTCATGGGTAGCGCCCTGAGCGATCTGGCCCTCAAGGGTGTTGCTGCTTTCACTTGCTACAAGCTCATCTTCTAATTTTATTCCGATACGAATCTCCCTCGGAGATCGGCTTTGTCATATTATGTCTAGATATTGCTGGACAGCTCCGCCGAATAAAACAAAATGATAATAAAAAGCGCATGCATTCGATTAATTATTGCCGGCCCGGCCATCACATTCGTGTACGACTACATGTTTTATCAATTTCACTGTGTTAGTCAGGCTACTGGGTAAACCCTCACTAGCCTGTGCAGCGTTCTGATGGCGGCCGCCAGGGAATACCCAATCCAGCAAATACTCTTCGCTCGGCGTCCTCCATGCTACCAGCCGTCACATTTCCGCCCTCAATGTCGATCCAACTACCGTCTGTTCTGTTGCGAATACCACTGCTGTCAAACTTGAATCCTTTTTCCTTCTTACAGTACCGTCGGAGGTCTCGTTGAAATGTTGTTTCGCCGCTCCAGCCCAAGATGGCGCACCCGACCGTCTTCCATGGGCTCACGATAATGTCAACTCGCCGATGAAGAGCATTAGCGTCTTGTTTATTGAGCCAGACAACCATTGCCTTGTCAAGTGTGTCGAACCCTGTGCCCCAGGTGCTGCCCTCACCTTTCCATGGGAGTGGCTTTTGACCTCGCTCGCTGTTCTTCTTCGACAGGCTCAAGGTGTGTGTGATGTAGCCATTCTTCTCCAGACTCAAGACAAGAGGCTCGACAAAGTTAAATGTCTTGGATTCCTCTCTGTGTGTCAATATGACATCAACGTCCCCGCTCTCCTCTCTACCTCTTCTATAACCACCCACAATTTTCATCTCGAATCCCTGGTCTAGTCGATGGGCGTGATCCAGAATGACATCGGCGATGCTGCTGACTTCGTTTCGACCGATTTTCTTTTGAAAGTCTTCATAATACTTGACTCCAATTTGTTGAACGCGACTAAGTGATTGCCAGCCATATTCGACAATGTCGTCTAGGTCTCGCCATCCTAGGTGATCATGTTAAACGCGGTTGTCCCTTTTCCATGTCACATGTCATTAACAGTAGGCATACCTTTTTGATAAAAATCTCTCGCATTCACATCTCCGACCCCCCATATATCGTAGAATATTCTCAGCACCCCCACTTTAGGATCTGCTGCCGAAGTTTCCATCTCTGCAGTATGTCCTGTTGCATGCCATTCCTGATAGAGTTCAGCAATCTTATTGCCACAGCCCGGCAGGCGAGAGATCTCTATGAAGATGAGACAAATGTCAACACAGGATACACATATCTTGAGAGTAAAAGTAGTACTTTACCTTGTGGACTTTGTATCTTGAAGGGGTAGGCTGCTATCGACGATATGGACGTGGAGTAAGCTCGTACGCCTATCCTGTCACCCTGCAAAAGACGAAGCGTTCGGATATTCTTCAGCTCCTCTATAAAAGCAACGTTCGGTGGGTTCACAGGTGTCGGTCGTTGGCATGAATAAGTAGTATGAAGAAAATCAGGAATTGGAGGAAGAGAAATGTCATGTTCCGATGTTGTTTGGCGGATGAGACTCCGTTTTATAACACTGCCCGGGGGGTGACTTCTCTCGATTCGCACATTCCCTTTTCGTTTATAAAGCGGTGTCAACGAGGTTTCTGAACCGTCTAGATCATCTGCAGCCCGCTTAAGGATATTTTCGGCTGAATGTGGGCGTGAGGTTGCTTGGCTACTGCTTAAATTTGCTGTGGTTCGCCCTATCTTTCTGCCTTCGTAAACGATATAGTTCGACATTGGCAGAAGTTCGCCCCTCTCTATCGACTCGGTAAACCATGATAAATTCAGCACTCTCACGAGAGAGTTGTCAAATTTATCTGTCAGGTCGGACGATCCCATCTTTTGACATTTGGAGCTTTGCTGTTCTGCGGTATCATCTCCTGTATGATTTCTGCCTTTCAATCCAATCTCGGTCGGCTCTGTTTCCAGCTTCAAACGCCGCAATTCAAATTGGGCCCGTTGTCTGCGGGAGACGCGGCCCAGCACCACTTCTGCTTCATTGACATCATACGTCAGCGTTGGAATTGCTTGTTCCAATTCCTGTAGCTCCTCCGGGTTCAGATTCGTCTGTATGAGATAGATCCTTGGCAAGGGAAGCGACATATTGCCTGATTCTTCGCACAAAAGCGAGTGAATGGCAGCCCGCGGTCCATGGCAGTTCAGGTTCATGTGGCATCACATTTAGCTCAGGCTCCGCATCGCCCACGCCCGAGATGGTGTGCTACCAAGGTACAGTAAACCCGCCAGCCCTAAAAACAGTCTGGTTGAGTATTTGAGATTCTTCTTCGACGGCAGACCGTTCTCCGCCAGGTCGTGCACTTAGCAAACACGCTGGTGGAGGGAGGATGGGCGCAAGTCACACTCACGCTCTGGCGTGCACGCTAGACCCCATATTTCTGGGACTTGTCACCAGGCATACGAGATATACGGCATCCAACTACCACTCGCTTCAACAGTTGCACAAGGCAGAAACTGAGTATGACGCAGGTGCGACGCAGTGTCCTCGATGAATCATGCGTGGGTTTGAGAAGTAATTGGCTAGAATCTTATCTAGTCCAGTATCGCAGCGCCAACTTCATACAGTGACGAGTCATCGTGTTACCCGTCTACGTCTTGGTCTTCCCTGTCTGTAGCTATTATACATCCTCAAATTCCATTTCATCGTCGTCATCATCCTCTTCGCTATCATTATTCGCTCCTTCTATTTTAATATCGCCCTCGATTTTCGGCTTTTTCCTGCTGGGTGCCTCTGGACCAGAGCCTTCTCTGGACAGCTCCCTTGATGCGTCTCGCTTCATTGACTGGCTTAGAGCCGGAGTACCCGTGCTCGAAGTATTACCAGTAGCGGGTACATCTTCGAAATCGTCCTCGTCTTCGTCAGATCCATCTTCCTCGTCCGAATCGTCTTCTTTCTTCTGCGCTGCCTCTGCTTTTAGCGTCTCGAAAATGTTGTCAATTTGATCAATGGCTTTGCTATCGATCTGCTTTTGCTTTGAGTCTTCGTTGGGACCAATTTCATTCTTAACCACTGTAGGCCCTGCTCCCGTAGAACCTGCGAAGGATTCTCCGGTGACAGTACTATTGGACATCCATGATGGCAGCGCATTTTGCGCCGCCAATTTTTCTTTGCGGGCAATTTCGGCTTGCTTTTCTGCTTCTGAAGCTCCTTCGACGGTCGAAATGTTGACAGAGATGGACTGGGGTCCAGTATTTGTCAGTCCCTTCACTGCCATGGGCCTGCTCATGCCTGAATCCATGGCTATTGTCGCTGCCACTTGATGTGTGGCATCGCGGACCACAGGTCTTGTCTTTGCAAGAGCACGATCAAAATCACACTCGGGAATATGCACATTGTCGATTTTTTGCAGAAGCTCGCTGATAAACTTGAACTGGTCGTTAAGTCGCGTTGATTGTTCATGGCCACCAGCATTGCGATCGGCTTCAAATGTAAGGACATGGCCACAGCGGTGACATAGCAACCCATTTGGGCCATTGCTGTCAACCACCTCCAACAGAGACCATTCAGCTTTGCAAAACGAACAAATGAATTCTTTTTTCTCTGTTGTTCTTTCTGTTGTTCCTTGGACATCTTTGTCGATAGTGTACACCCGCCACTTAATGGCATCAATGGTGTGGCGGTAGTTGATGTAGTACCATGTGCGATTGCTTGGTCGAGGGTTCCCTTCTTTGTATTCCGGTCGGGTATGCCTATTTTTATGGCAGGTATAAGCAAGATGTTCTTTATTCCGCGTTTATGTTACTTCACAAACTCACACTGTCAAGAACCGATCTTCTCGGAGCTTCCCACATATCTTGTGCAGATCTTTTGGGTTGGTCGACATCAAATAAGCCAGGTCGTCGTCTCGGAGGCTATTTTCCCGTTAGCGGCAACTTGAAGGGTAGCTCAATGCAGCCGGATCATACGCTTCGTGAAGGATCAGTGCATCTATTACGAGAATTTCCCTCGTGTTGTAGAAAGCTCGCATCACCGACTTAACCAGCGTGACGGCTAGATCCATGGCGGGAATTTTCTCGGGTTATATGGCCCTAGTCGCTGGTCTTTTAATGTTCAACTTCGGTGATTATCTCGTCGCAATCATGCATTATAGGAGGTCCGCTGAATTTCTACTGTACACCAGGCAACAGCACTATTGCGACAGTATCCGCGCCAGACTTCGGTCGATCGAATGGGTTCAGCCGCTGCGTCTTCGTGTCAAATAACGCAGGCTGATATCGTTCTTCTGTAGGCTGTTGAAAAGGAATCTAGGGTGTGTGCGCGGCCAGAGCTTCGTTTTGTCGAGTTTCTGCCAAATGATGTTGTTTGGCAGATGTGCCATCCATAGCGCGGCTGCTTCTCACGGCCAGATAAAGTGGGTACATAACTTCACTAGCGCTACAGCTACCAGTAGCGTTACAAGTTAGGGATTTCGAAATGGCCGAGGGTCGAAATGTTAATAAAAAGCCCACTGTACTTCTGATTCCATGGTGATTTATACATACGGAGGGACTGTTCGGGGGTTCGCGCTGTCAATCTCATTTACAGCTATTTCAGTTATAGACCATGTGCAAACATCCAGGAGCCACGTATCAAGTACCGGGAAAACACAACGCCAAAAATCAGACCAGCAATTATTACGCCAATAACCTGAGCTAATAGTCCCTTCTCACGCATATTTCCTCAGCTGCATCGCAAATCATTAGCAAATTTCTCTTCGAAAATGGGGCATGGTCAAAACTCACATCCAATGTAAGAGTTCTTGAGCTGTTCACTTCTTGGTCTCGATAGACACCAACCAAGCTTTCACTATCTTGAAATAGACCCGTCTTCAAACTGATGACGATGAACTGCATACCAGGGCCAGCGTGTTCGCGGATGTACTTTTTTATTTTATCCACGTTGGCGTTGTCAAGGGCTGCGTCGACCTCGTCAAGAACAAAGAAGGGACTCGGTTGGTAGCTGTGGATGGCAAAGAGAAGTGCCAACGCCGCCATAGTCTTCTCGCCACCGGATAGGTGCTCCATGTCGCGGAATCGTTTTAGTGGCGGCATGGCATGGTATTTTATGCCGGACAAATATGGCATGTCGGTATCTTCTTCGATGTCCAGATAAGCTTGACCACCGAGGGGGAAAGTATCGGAGCGCGTGAGATCTTTGTAGACGTGGGAAATCTGCTCTTGAATATGCGTGAATGCCTTGTTGAAGATTTCATATCTTTTCTGTTTGACGTTGCTGAAGGCCTCTTTGGCCTCTTGGGCAGCGGTTTTGGAATCTTCGTACTCTTGGTCTGTCTGTTTGAGTCGCGACTCGACGCTTTCAAGTCGCTCCATTGCACGCATGTTAGGGTTGAGCTTTTCCAGCTCTGACGCCAAATTGGCGATGCGTTCCGTGAGAGAATCTTCCACACTATCATCATCAGACTAGAGGTTACAGTTAGCCTTCGCCTACAACGGATAGGTTATCTCGCGCGTTTCCACTTACCTGTTTCAGATTATCATCTAAGCCATCAAAATTGATTTCGATGCCGTGATCGTCAAGAGCAAGGTCAACCATTTCTTCGCCTTCGGCATCAATATCCATAGCGTCTGGATCTTGGCGAAGCAAATCATCTTCATTTGGCAAATTATCCAGAGCGCCTTCCACAAGAGGAATCTGAATTTGTTCAAGACGGCACCTGCGAAGCAATCCCGATTTGCCGGCACTATTCTTTTGCAACGTCGTCTCTAGGGCGTTTACGCTCTTGTGTAGAGCCTCGATATCCTTGCCACGTTGCTGCACTTCAGCCTTGGCCTCATTTACCCGCTCACTCTTCTCAGCAAGGTCGGCTTGGTGCTCTTCAAGTGTCTCGCGGAGAGCCTCTAGCTCGTCTTGTTCTTCGCGCATTTCAGTCTCGATTTCTGCCTTCTCCTTTGTATAGGTCTTGATATCTTGCTTCAGGCGCTTGATCTGTTCCTGCATTCTTCGGATGCGGGCCTCTGTATCACCATGTCGAGCTGCCTCCCACTTAAGGCGGCTCTCGAGTCGCTGTTTCTGGACCTCATACTGGCTTTTCTTCTCCGAGACCTCTTGCTCAAGTTTACCTTGGGAAGCGTCGAAGGCACGGATGTCACTGTATCCCAGTCTCTTGCAGAAGCTTGAAAAAATTTGGTCCTCGACCTTGCTGATGGCGCTTTGGAATTTCTGCACTGTTGACGTGGTGCTTTCAAATTGCTTTGCCTGTTCTTTGTATTTCGGTTGGATTTCTCGAAGCTGCTTCTTATGATTATCCAGCTCACGCTTCTTGCTGGAGAAATTTTCCTGGAAAACGGCAAGCTCTTCTTTGGTAGCTTTAACACGGCGTTCCAATCCACCAAGCTCAATCTGCAAGGTTTCTTCTTTGCTTCCACGTCTATCAGCTCGCGGGAGGCGGTCAATCTCCTCCTTTAGCTTTGTGGCCATTCTCTGGAGGTTTTGAACGTCGGCTTCCTCAAACTTTCGCTTTCCACCTTTCGGCTCAGGGCCACGGCCACCAGTCATAAGACCAGCTTTGTGAATGACATAGCCTTCGAGAGTTACTGCTTTGACAGGAATTTTCTTCTCGTAACAAATGTGCTTAGCAACATCCAGGGTGTCGCAGACGACGGAGCTGCCGCAAGCGTACGACAGCGCGCGCTCAACGGAGGAGTCGAAGTTGATCGTGTCAATAGTGAGCCTGGCTCCGGTGATTCCCTTGACCGAGGTATTGACAGCGTTGACTTTGATGTTGTCTAGAGGAATAAAAGTCATGGGCGCGAATCTTTGCTCTTTGAGGTATTGAACGCAGTCAACACCGGTCTTTTCCGTGTCCACGACAACAGAGTCGAAGTCTCGGCCCAGGGCCACAATGATGGCTTCATCATATTTCTTCTGCTTGGGAGTGCACAGATCGCCAATTCTGCCGCGGACCCCCGGGAAAATGCGTCTCAGAGAGGCAACCATGTCTTTCAGTCGGGCCTCACGATCATTCTGGCGACGGCCATCGTCGGCCTCTCGCAGCTTTTTGGCAACATCCTCCAGTTTTTCTTCAAGCTCGGTCCTCTTTTGGTTGGTTCGGACACGCTCAGATTGAAGTTGGTTGAATTCCTTCTTCTTAGCCGCAATTTCACTGGCAAGCTCCTTCGCGACTGACTCCACGGCGTCTTTTCTTTCTCCAATGCTGCTAAGTTCTGATTCTGTCTTGGAGATGGCGGCTGTAATGCTATCAACTTTGCCCTTGAGGTTATTGACAGTCACTTCATCGGCCTTGTGTTGTCGTTCCAGGTTCTCCATTTTGGTATGGTCAGTACCAGAGCGAGCAATGACTTCGCTGCGAAGGGTGTTATATTCCTTGCGATCAGCATCACTAATTGATCCGCCTTGCTTTTGCATCTGATCCTGGATATTCTTCTCGAAGACGGCCTGAGCCTTGTTGACGCTTTCGACGTCATTCTGCACCTTTTGTACAATGTCCGCCTGCTCATCTCGCTCCTTTGCGACTTTCTGGCTTTGAGACTGTAGCCTATCGACTTGCTGAGATGACTCATGAATCTTCTCATCGAAGGGCACAAGCGCGTTTTCACGATCTTCAATAGAGCGCTCCTTTTGCCGAATTTCGCGGTCCACACGACCAACCCGTCGAGAGACAGATATCTGGTCACGGCGCGCCGCCTCAAGTTGTCCCTCGTAAGATTCAACATTGCGGCGTAGCTCTTTTAAATCTTCGTGGTGGCTGTGAATGGCAGCACTGGAATCATCCATAGCTTTTTGGAAATGATAGAGCTTCCACAGGCATTGCGTTACAATGGCTGCATCTTTCTCATCCATTTTCTTCTGAAAATTGTCTGCCTCTCTCTTTTGTTCACGATATTGCTTGATTTCGGAATTGATGCCGCGTCGCCGGTGAAGCTGAAAGTTCTGGTTCTCGACTGCCTGCTCGGCGGCAGCTTGCAGATTTTCATATTCTTGCTTATATTCCAGACTTCCGGATATATGCTCAATCAGGCGAGTAAGATCCTGGGGTGATTGGGATGCAATGGCCTCCACATCACCTTGAAAGACTAGAAAATTTCTGGCCTTGATGAGGATATTTTCAGTCTCAAGGGCGGCATTGTACTGCTGTGCTGTGACGCTTCGGTCATTGATGCGGTATTCGCTCGCGCCCTGGTTTGTGATGGAACGTTTCCATCTGTGTTCTTCGCCACTATCATCCTCATACACAGCCATAACCCAGGCAGTCTTGGGGTCGTCGCGAGAGGCTTTTTCGTTGCTCGCCTGTACTGTTCCATTGGTCGCAGCGGATCCGTCGTCGTTGATTTTGGATGTTTTGAGCACTCGGCCTCGGTAGACCAAGTCTTTCAGGTGTGCAGAGCGAAGGTGAGAAGATTTGATGCCAAGAACGAACGAGATGGCATCCATGCTAGAGACAAGTTAGTAAGTAGAGGACAACCTGCATCGAGGGGAATTTACTTACGAGTTGGATTTTCCAGATCCATTGGGGCCAATGATCGAAGTAAAGTATGAGTCGCCAAACAGAAGGGTGTGATGCCCTTTGTAGGACTTGAAATCTGCAGCAAGGGTTAGATTTTTGTCGCGTCCAGTCGCGGTGCGTCGCAAATACGTACTGAAGAGTTCGAGTCGATTGAGTTTTCCCATTGTGTCGGCTGAGACGTAAGCCGCCTGTATCGATGAACGATTGAAGTTGCGCGACGGCGTCTGCTTCGCCCTAATACAAAGAATATCGTTCACGATATTGCTGAAGCGGTTGCAACGGCGCGATGAGGTATGCCACCCTGTGGAGGAAGGAGCGTGATCGCGCGGTTAGTGGTCTAATTGGCTGGTAACAGATGATGTTCCAATACCACCATCGACCATAGTAGCGAAGCGCTGCGTGGGATGACCTTTCGCGATGCAGGCGCAAGTTTGATGCGAGCGACGGGTGATAGAACGCGTCGCGCGGCTGGCACCCAGTAGCATAGATTGAGGGCGTTGAGGGGAGTCCTTCGGTGCACGGACCACCTGCACACCAAAACTGAGCAAGAGGCCGGCACAGGGGTGCCAGCGCTGTCGGCCTACCTACCTATAGCGTGCGCGTACCTAGGTATAGTGCTGACCTCCAGAGGTAGTTGGAGATGGCCATCATCTCGCTCTCTTACCTTGGACATATTCTTCTGTTTCAAAGGGCATTTTCAAGTAGTGATGAGAGAGCCGAGGGGTGTTTTTACGGCCTATTAAAGGACGAATCCTCTCTTCTCCAATCTTATTCTACTGTTCCTTACCAGAGCTGACTTGTCGGATCGCTACAGATTTCGCCCGGCTCATACTTGGAGGGTGCATTGCTCTGTCACAGGAGGAGGTACTGGTAACAAGCGAAGAGGAGAAAGTCCTTTTTTTTTTAAGTGCTGTAAAATAAAAAAAAACTTGAGGGGGGGGGGGTTCTTCATCGAAATAGTCATATGACGATGTTGTCCACATGTCAGTCCAGGAGAGGTTGCGTTGCCGACTGCTGCGGGAGCGGCTCTCAGGTGACCAGCTACCAAAACATTCCCCAGCTACCTAAGGTAGTAATGTCGTAGGTAGGTAGGTAGGTACCTAGGTAGCCAACGTGACAGTTCTTTGGTCTTGGTCGCGCACGCGATAACGCCCCTATAAGTAGCTGGACGAATGTCAACGTGAAAAAGACATAGCCCAGCTGACGAATGACAACCTTGGGGCTCCAGCCATGTACCATCTAACAACAGCGGAAGCCAGCAAGTGAGCAGGTACCTACCTACCTACCTATGTATGGACCTCGCACACTGCCGTACCTAGGCAAGTGGCTGGCTGGCTGCCAGAACAATGTCAAAGGTCCACACGTGCAATGCACTGTGATTTCATAGGCAGTTCTCAGCACTCCCACAGGCCGTCTGGGAACAGCCGTCTCCACCGGGGTACCTACCTTGCTATATTCTACGCGTCCGTTACCTCGCTGGGCACTGCTGTCAGCCCAGAGACGCGCCAACAATTTGCTCCTGTCCACTCTAACATGTCACTCTAGGCCACCCAGGTACTTGGCTCACTGTACCCACCTGCCAATACAGCAAGCTTGTGTAAATACATCAGTACACGCTCGTGGCACTTCTTACACATGACAGCGGCGATATTCCCTTCAACTTCCACTTTGCCGCCGTACCGCTATCGCCTGTCGTATGCACCTTCATGCTCCTGGATTTCTGCTGTCTAGTCGGTCTTCTCACGCTTTTCCTCTGACGCGCCCTTCTTTTCTGCTGTGGTGACTCGCCACGACGATAATTATTAGCGTGAAAGTACGAAGCTAACTGTATGCTATCTTTACCGCCTCCGTCACCAGCTGCCTGCTGGCAGTTTTCTGGGGTTTTCGCCTCTTAAACAAATACTGACAAATCGCGACTTAGTCACCAATCTCCCTCGGTATCGACAGGCGTGAAAATGGACGACGAGCAGCCGGCGGCGGTGCCAATCCCAACGCCAAACGCCACTTTTCGCGATCCTATATCCGATGAACATCCTATCGACCACGGCGTGCCGTCACCACTAAGCTCCTCGCCGCCCGACCCCGCGATCCTCGACACGCCCAGCTTGAGCGCGACAACCCCTAAAAGTCCCAAGCTTTCCAGGCACCCCTCCTTTTCTGGCAGCAGCTCCTATCACGACGACTGGGATTCGTTGCCCCCGCTGGATCGCCTGACAGTCCTCGACCTCTTGGATAATTTTGCGCTTCCCCAGCAGCTGGAAAAGCTTCAGAAGGGTATTTCAGCTCAGACTGATAAAGTGCGTCGCTCCAGAGATGCATTGAAATCCAAAACCCAGAATGCGAGACATCGTATGGTAGAAGAATGGCGGCGCCGGGTGCCATCTGCTGATGAACAATTTGATCGCTACCGAAAGCGTATGAGGCAGCGTGTGGACAAGCTTGGCAGGCAATGGAACGATACGAAAGCTATCAGTCTACGCGAAAAGATATCTTTCATTTGTGGCGTTATGAACATTTTCATCAGTGGCTATCTTATCGGCGGCTTTCCGGAATATTTCCATCTCTGGTATACTGCTCAACTAGTGTATTTCATGCCCATTCGCATGTTTACATATCACCGCCGCGGCTACCACTATTTCCTCGCTGATCTTTGTTACTTCGTTAACGTGCTTCTCATGCTCAGTCTCTGGGCCTTTCCATCTTCAAAGCGACTCTTCACCGCCGCATTTTGCCTGGCTTTCGGCAATAACGCGGTCGCCATTATCATGTGGAGAAATTCTCTGGTGTTTCACAGCTTCGACAAAGTTACATCATTATTCATTCACATCATGCCGTGCGCCACTCTGCATTGTCTTGTCCATCTCTATCCGTTAGAAAAGCTGCAGGCCAGGTTTCCAGCCATCTGGGCGATTAAGACGGCGGAGCCAGGTTCAGCAACCGCTTACGCTAATATCGTATCGATGCTGGCATGGAGTACTATTCCATACGCCTTGTGGCAACTCAGCTACTATTTCTTCATCACGGTCCGCCGCAGAGAGAAGATCGCCGCTGGTCGACCGACTTCATTTACGTGGCTTCGCCGATCATATGCCAAGACGTGGATCGGGAAGTTTGTGCTGTCCATGCCCGACACGCTACAGGAGCCAACGTTCATGATGATTCAATACGTGTATGCCGTTCTTACCATGCTCCCATGTCCACTCTGGTTTATTAGCCGCTATGCATCAACTGCCTTCCTCTTGGTTGTTTTTGCCTGGAGCATCTACAATGGCTCTACCTACTACATTGATGTTTTCGGCAAGCGGTTCCAGAAAGAGCTTGAAGCGATGAGGGCTGAAGTAGTCAAGTGGCAGACCGCGCCAGAGCTTATGCTCACATCGCCCTTGATGCAGCCACAACCAGAAAACGGAATCCCTGACCCGCATGCCAAGAAGGGTTCTGGCACCCCTAGTTTTGCGCCTAGTGGGGTGACTGCGAGGGAAGCAATGGCTAGAACAACGAGTCTGGATCGAATTCCCCTCCTTGACGATTCTACAGCGGCGAAATCGACCAGCGTTGACGGCGGTGCGCGAGACGTGGCGCGTGAGAGGAAGACTTTCGACTAAACAGCCAAACTATTTCTATAGTAGCTTCAAGCGCCAGGTAGCCCGTCAAATTTGCGGCTCAGCTTGGACCAATCCGTTACATACCTTTCTCAAATGGTTCTTCTGTTCACTTTTTCAGTAGTTTAGTTATCACTTGAATAGGGCCTGTTGATGTAGTTGTTTTTCTCTTTGTTTGAACTCCTCATGATTTTTGAAACACCTGATACCACAAAAATGCAGATATGACTTAATACAGATTATGATGGTACGTTATTCGTCTTTTATTGACATGGTGAGGCTGAAATGTACAGCGGTTCTAAAGTCATGAAAGCTTTGCCAACGGAATAGTGGCAATGGCCAAAATGTAGCTATGTCTCTTCATTAAATTCGCTATGCTTGCTAAAACATGATGGAAAAATACAAAATCGATCGCTTCTCAAACCGCAACGCCCCTAAATTACCGAGTTCATCCCTTTCCTTTCCGACTCATGCCATTCATTACAATGAAACGTTTATGCCTTTGGCACATTTCCTCTGACCTAAGCCGAAGATCTTCGATGGGCTGGCCAAGTACCGATCAGTCGGCCACTCAAAATTCAGCTTCTGGCAGCCAAATTGAGTCCATATAGGAGCTATTGAGTATGTGCAACAGGTGGCCACGGTAATCAATATTATATGCACAGGGCACTCCGGCTCAAGACGAGTTGATTCGTTTATCGGATGACACCCCAATCCGCCAATTTCCCACCAGCTTCTCCGTCTTCTTTGCTGCCTGGTCTTCGGCCGAACACAGACCAAAATCGCAGTGTCTCATCACCGGCTCCCGTTACCACAACGCGCCCGTCGGGGCTCATCGCAAGATAAAGAACGCGATATGTGTGGCCAGTGAGGCTTGCTACTTGTTGCATTGAAGGATACTTCCAGACAACAATCTGATTTTGACTGTAGCCGTGGGTCGAAACAATTTCATTCGAGTTCTTCGACCATGCCAAATTACAGACCTGGCTTCCGGTATCAATTTCGTTGATAACGGAGCCTTTGACTGTGTCGTGGAAAATGATGCGTCGATCGGCTGTACCGCCTCCAGATGCGAGTAGACCGCGTTGGTGCGGTGACCACGATATTGCCTTCACAGCAGCTGTATGGTCCGAGAATTTCCAAAGTGGTGTCTCTGAAAGCTTATCCCAGACCATCAGCTTATTGTCATTTCCGCCGCTAGCAAGTTGCCCATCTTCGCAATTCCACTTAAGGCCGCAAACCTCTTGCTTGTGGCCAACCAATTTCCTGAGCCACTGGTCTGGTGCCCTGACATCTCTGTGATAAATGAGCCTATCACGGGAGCCTGAGGTAAGAATATGCGAATTCCAAGCCAGAGAGCCTACCCGTGCCGTGTGGCCTGTCATGGTCCTCAGCCGTCTGGTCTTCTCAGCATCCCAAATCTGTACTAGACCTTTTCCAGTCCCAATAGCGATATGAGTGCCCTTTTGTATCCATGAAACGCTCGTGACAGTGTCATCTTCCAGTGTGCAAAGCTTGTTCACCTTGCTAGTTTGTGCGTTCCACATGTACACACTGGAGCCAAGGCCGACGCCGAGCACATTTGCGCTGCCCCAGTCTACCAAATTGAGGTAAAAATCATCAGCCAACTCGGGTGCATCCAGAACTTTGTACGGGACTTTGCTGACGGAGCGTGGTTGCCGTCGAGGACTCAGCAACATTTGCTGGCTTCCAAACCGTACAGGTGACAAGCTATAGATCTCCGCGCGAGTATCGAGATTCGGACCATGGCGGCTCTGTGGCGTTTTGGTCGGAGTAGGGTGGCCAGCAATATGGTGATGTCTTGGAGACATATACGAGAAGAGATTTTTGTGTGGAGTTGATGGTGTGAGCGAGGATGGGAGTGAGGTCGTAGAATTATTGTTTGGTGGTGTGTGGGAACGCGTACCATCCGCCGGGTTCACTCTTGAAGTGCTGGGGAGCGAAGTATCTGGAGATAGGGATGAGGCGGCCTGTGGCACTGAGCTTTCGAACATCTCTGCTCGCAGCAATGTTGAGAATGTGCGGTTGGCTTCCTCAGCTTTGGAGAGTTAGCCTCTCTTCGGAAAGTATTCATGTTCGTTGGTAACTCACTCTTTTGGAAATGTAACTCGCCATGCGGTGTTCTCTTCTTTTGTTTCGATAATGTTGCTGGGGAGCCGTCCTCGTGTAGTAAACTGAAGCTAGCTTGTAAATCTTGTCCGGATCGGCTAGGAATAAATCTGAGGTGTGTTAGACAGCCGCCGGTACTTTACAGTCATTTCCAGCATATCATACCTATCTCCGTTGATCCTCTGCCGCTTCCGCCGTGGGCTAGCACCAGGTGTACTTTCCCGGTGCGGGCGATGCATTTCCCTCACTAGGGCAGAATCAATGGAATCTGTGTCGAATCTGGCCGTCTTCGTTGAGTCACGATTACCCAACCCATTGCGGAGACGGCGGGCTGAAGTCGCATCGACGGAGCTGCGTGCCTCTAAGCGCCCACGTCCGCCTTGGAGCGGTGAGGACGCCTGAGCGCTTCCAACAGATGATGACTTTTCTTCGCTCATAGCAGGACGTTTCGAATCGGTGGAAGCCGGGCCGAGTGTGACTTGAGACAAATCAAGTACCTTCCAGCGACAGCTTCGTGTGCTGGTAAATGCAATCGCCGGGATTGTGATACGGGCGGGACGGCGCGGTGTGAGTTTCGCAGAGAGTTTATCTGAGTCGCTGGGATATTCCTTTCGAAAGATCCAGAAATATATTTGCGGAGGCCAAGGCGCCCACGATAATGGTAAAAGGACGAGGCGATCGTTGACTGAGGTTGGAAGCTAAGCGGTAAGCAGGCATCAGTCCAAGGACAAAGGCGGAGTGCGGTAAAAGGCGATGGTTTTCGGCCGACCTAAGCCTACAAGAGCATTCGCAGCAAAGGCTGTGCTCGTCTGCGTTGGGACTGGACAAGGTCAAGAGATCTGATGAGCGAGGGAGGTTGAAGTCCAGGTAAAGATCTCGGGGGGCGGGAGGAGGCGGCTATGGGGCAAAGCAGTGAGTGGCCTGGTGTCAGGATCGCTGGGCCACCCCAGGTGCGCCAGCTTGGGCCACTCTGCCTTAAGTACATAACAACCAAGGCTACTGCACAACCCCAGCGGGCCCCCTAGGTACTTTGCGACACTGTTCTATTGTTTACAAGAGCACTGAAAATCTCAGTGTGTATTTATTTTGAAGTCAAAAATCATCTCAATTCGTGCTACTGTAGCTCAAATTTTCACTTTGCTTTCCTCCGTATATTTTATTGTGTTTAGATTTCCAGCGTGGCCGTCTGGTACAGCCTCCACCTGTGGTCAGAGATCTGTTGTATTTTTAGCGTGGCTGGAGGCACCCTAACAGAACCGAATGCACCAGAGCCTGCCTGGGTACCTACCTAACGGCTTCGTAGGTACCTACCTAGGTACTCAGGGAGTTTTATTCGTCGGTAGGGCACCAGGTAGGTAGCCACAAACATGTCTTTACGCACCGTTGAAGAAGGGTTCTGATAGGTAGATGGAGCTCGGTTTAGTCTTGGGGGCCTGCAGAACGGGCCGCTGGCGGTAACTCTGGGTCTAACTTGCTTAGAAAACGCTGCCAGTCACGCAGGGTAAGTGCCAAGGGATGGGCATGGACGCGATGGTGGGCTTGATGATAACAACAACAATAACCTTCATTATTACCCCAATGGTCACTCTGAGCCACAATGTCATCAGCTTCTGCCAGCATTTTCTTCAAAGGCTACAGTTGCTGATTCTCTCATAAATTAGCAGGAGAACCAAGCCCTTGGTAGGAGTTGTTTTGCGTTTAAACATCACGTTGCTTCAATAAGGACCAAGAAATAATGGTAGGCTAATGAGCAGCTGTGCTCGCCACGCCCAACCATTTTTTAAACCACTCCAATATTTGGTTCTGTCAACCGCTCATTCTCCTGGTCCGAACGCGAAATTGGCGCGAAACAGGTCGCGTTTTGCGCGCCAGTCATTTAACTCAATAGCGGGGTAGTACCAGTCGCCACCAGGCTCATGTGGCCCTTGACAGCCAGTCGAGTCTGCAGCGCTAACCGCGACCCAAACACGCCCGGCCAGTCGCGTAAAATGGTGCCGCACGACCGCAAAGTTGTTGTTTGTACGACGCTGCGCGACTCTGCACAAAACGTGCCTCATGTAAACAAGCATCACGCTCTCGTGCATGTAAAAACACCAACAGCAAGGCAAACTCCATAACAAAGCAGCTCCGTCGTCGTTTTCGCGGCGAGGAGACACACTGAATACGTCGCATCAATTCGAGCAAACGCCGTGGATATTCGGCTAAAATAATCTAACATTAATATTATTCATACTCGTCGTGTTTCGTCTACCAATAAATGCCGTCATGTCTAGCTATAGAATTTTAAACTTTAAGAAAATAATATTCTGAAAGCAGGGACGGAGACCATATGAGTAACGCCAATGTCGACGCCAGAGACTTGATGTTTTTTTTTCCATTTACCTCGCGGCCCCGCAGGCGAAGAGAGGGAAAACTCACATCTTCCGTGGTTTATGCATACGGGAAATGGCAGCTCGGGCATTATAATCAAGCTGTAGACTCCGCTTGTGCGAGGAGACGCTCCCGCCAGCCGTCGCAGACAGCTTCGAATCCGCCGATGACGTCTCCACAAACACCCGCACATTCGCGATTTTGTAACCTCTCTCCCCAGTTTCCTCTAGTCAGCCATCTCTCACCCTCTTCTCGCAGCTCCTCGTCTCTCCTCAGCTCAGCGACAAGTTCCTTTGAGCTCTTGAGTCTGCGAGTGGCAGTAGTAATGGTTTGCCGGGACATATGGAGAGTATCAGAGACGTAGCTGAGAGTTTGGATCAGTTCGGCCGTAACGGAGTGCAGCGCTGTTAGAGAGTTGAAAGCAACTGTTGAGGGCGTCGGCATGGCCTCTAACAACGAAACTAGAAGCGGAACTAAATTGTCGATTGTTTCGAGGTCGGGTGACGGCGCCAAAGGCGATAGCAATGGGAAAGTCAAGTTATGTAGCTGACGAGTTTGGTGCGCAAGGTGGGTTGTAAGTGCAGTGTGTGCTGTAATGAGTCTGTAGCCGGTCAGCATGTCGTTCCATGGGACTTCATATCCAATACTCGTTCTTACCGTGATGCATTCCCTTCGACACTTGACTGTGAACCCAGATCACGCAAACTTTCCGTGACACGTTTGAAGACGTCATCCTCCGGTCCGCCATAGTTTTCGGTGCCACGGCGAACCAAAGACTCAACAGCATCAATTCTGGCAATCAGATTCGCTGTTAAACCGGCTGCATCTAAATCAGATTCCGAGCCGTATTCGCTGCCGTCATACTCGCTTCCTTTTCGCTGGTGACCACGACGAGGGGGGGNAAGGCACAGAGAGCTTTGCCTCTCTTGTCTTTTCTCCATCGCTGGCTCCATTACCATGCACATCCACACCGCTGTCACGAGAACCATCAGGTTTTGATGCATTGTTAGTCACATGGTCGCCTGAAGATTCGACAGGGGCTCCTTCCTCCTCCTCGCCAGAATCGGAGAAAGCATCAGCGAGCTCGTCTGCCAAATTTCCCATGCCGTTACTGGCTTGCCCGCCCCCGCTTGCGAGTATGCTCATGTCGAGTGTATCTTGGTGTGTAAGGCTGTTGCGAAATGGGGTAGTGACATCGCTGATAGACGATTTAGAATGCCTGCGCGCATTTGGTGAAGCATTATTGGGGTCGGCAACAGACGACTGTCGCGAGTGCTGTGGCGTTTGTGGTGACGCTGGCATCTTGGATACAGTTGGCGGTCGCTCACCGCCAAGGCGCTGCCCTGAGCTGCAGCGACCGTCCGTTGGCTGTCGTAGTCGCACCGCAGCTCCTTATGCTGCTGTCAGAGCTTGTCTGTATAGTAGAGTCGGTTCGCAGCGGCGTGAGGTCGATGTATTGGCCGCTCGGCAAGAAAAGAGTGCAAATATGAAAGGTGCAATATACGATCAGAGAGATATGTGGTTGAGCGCACAGGGTGGTGGCGCCGTCATTCAGGGTGGAGCTTTCTTTGTGCCCCAAATCTCCAGGTGGGTGGAGGGGCAGTACCAGAAAAAAATGTTTGGCGTGGCTTGTCACCTACCACTGCCGAGACTTTGCCGCTCCTTGCCCGCCAGTCTGTTCATTAATATTGTATTCATCGACTGAGCCAGATTGAGAAAATAACATGACAACATTTCGCCGATTCCGCCCTGATGATGTCAATAAGTTCTCCAAATGCAACTTGGACCCTCTGACAGAATCATATGAGCTTGGGTTCTACCTTCAGTATCATTCCAAATGGCCGTCTCTTTTCCAAGTTTGCGAAGACATGCATGGAAACATTGTCGGATACAGTATGTAATCAGATTTACATTTACAAACTTCAATAATTGACCAGCAACCGCAGTCATGGGCAAGGTAGAGTCATCCCCGGATGCCTATAAATACTCAGAGCACTACCTACCATGGCACGCACACATTACGGCTCTCACTGTTGCCCCTGAGGCTCGTAGGCTCGGTATCGGCAAAATTTTAACAGAACAACTAGAGGTAGCCGCAGACGCTAATGAAGCGTGGTTCATGGACCTTTTTGTCAGGAAGAGCAACGAAAGGGCCATCAAATTCTACAAGAGCATGGGATACAGTGTATTCCGAGTCGTGAAAGACTACTACGGAGACCACGCGACAGACGCAACCAAATCAAGCGAAGATGCGTTTGATATGCGTAAATCCATGAAGCGAGACATAAACCATGAGCATGTTCGGGACGACGGAGAAGATCATGAAGTTGAACCCGAGGACGTCTGGTGATCAAATGTTGAGCCAGGACTGAACAAACAACCATGAGTATAACCATGCACAAGCGCGGGAAAGGACAACACCAATCAACGAATACGTCACTTTNGTTCGCCACACAGGTTTAGAAACCGTTTTCGGACACAAGCAGTGTATACTGGGTCGGAAACTGTTATTACAGGCAAAAGGCTGTGTGGTTCTCAAATACATAAATAACATTAAGAGAAGACAGATGGAATTACAACCTTAGATACTAGTTGAGTCGTCATATTATAAAAGGAAAGAAGAGGCTCTTTTGGAACGTTCATATATTTGAAAAAGAGCCACTTTAAGCCTTGATGGTTTGGATAACTCGCATGTCAGCGCTGGCAAGTAGAGGGCAAGTAGTGGCAGTTGGAAGCAGCCTGTGAATTGTGGGTCGGCGAATACCCAGCTTACGTAGCCAGAAAGGTGAGTTAGTTTTGTGGTACAGTTTTCCCTTTTCGGGTAATATCCGGTAACAAACGATTTTGTCCTGGGCCCGTGCCAGCACTGTTTTCGCCTCTGAGTCTGCCATGCTCGCAGCTGCCTGTACACATCAATCAACAAACAAACGCCTCCTCTAGCCATCCTTCATTCCCCCGATTCATCTAATCTGAACAGTCAAGGAAGATGGCAAGTGCTGCAATGGATTATGAAGCGCCCAATGGGGATCGCTATGATGGTAAGATCTCTCAGCTTTCTGTCGCATCGCTCAGAGGCTAACACTTTTTCCTGTTCGAATAGACGAAGCTCCTCGCTACGAGCGCGACAACAGGAGTGCTTCGCCACGCCCTGGTCGAGATGAAATCGACAATGGCCGTCGCCGCTCTGCGTCGCCTGCAGCGCACCCTGACAGGTTAGTACAAGCTTCGTCACTGACTCCAGCAAATTACTGACGATAACGTCGAAGCGGCTCGAAGGAAACATCTGCTCCCAAGGACGACGATGACGGCGCTGTCAACCCCGGTTCCAATCTCTTCGTTACTGGCATTCACCCCCGCCTGTCGGAGGCTGAGGTTACCAAGATGTTTGAGAAATACGGCGACGTCGAAAAGTGTCAGATTATGAAAGATCCTCACACCAAGGAATCCCGTGGATTCGGTTTCGTCAAGATGGTTACCTCGGAGCAAGCCGAGGCAGCCAGGGAGGGTCTGCAGGGAGAGGTGATTGAAGGACGCACTTTGAGCATCGAAAAGGCTCGCAGAGCTCGTCCTCGCACCCCTACTCCCGGCAAATACTTTGGTCCTCCCAAGAGAGGTCCGTCAAAATCACATGCATGAATAACTTGTCCTACTAACAATGAAGTAGACCCACGTCCCCGATTTGATGACCGTCGCCGTGGAGGCTACGGCGGAGGGTACGGCCGTGAAGATGGATACCGTTCTCGTGGGTATGACCGAGGCGGCAACGACCGAGGCGGCTACGACCGAGGCTATGAGCGTCGTTATGATGACCGCGGTGGCTACGATCGTTCTTACGAGCGCGGTGGCGGATATGAGCGTGGCTATCGTGATGACAGACGCTACGAGGACCGTGCAGGAGGATACGGTCGAGACTACGAGCGTGGTGGGGGTTACGAGCGTCGT